>VDFB02269636.1:0-18293 GCA_007258455.2 Sequoia sempervirens | reverse complement strand
TGAAGCATTCTCTTCAGGCTCTGGCTGATTGACTATAGGAGCTAAAAAAGTGGGCTTGAATGGTCTGGAAGAGATGTAAGTGTTGTTTGACACTGTCCGGGCTGCATGCTCGTCATGCTGGTTGGAAGCACTATGCTCCCCTCTGTGGCCTGAGTTGCTCTGTGGAACAGTATTCTGCCCCATTCTCCCCATCATGAGAGATACCATGTCCATCAAGGCATCCATCTTTTTCCCAAACTCCTTCCCGGGACTCGTAGATCTCTCTCTTCCTTTTCCACTGTCATCTCTGTTGCCAGAACTTCTTTCACCGCCACCAAGAATCCTTTCATTATCCCCCATTGCTGTTTCTTGTGAAGGTTCCCAATTTGCCCTCAAAATCCCTGAAGCTGTTTGACCTTCTGGGGCTTGATGCAACTGTGTCTGAACTGTACCTCTCTTGTAAACTCTTGCCAAGTACCTCTGTTCTCTGTCACTCATAGAAATCTGATTTCACAGGATGGCAGGATGCGTGGCTCTGATACCACTGAAATATACCGAGCCAATTTTTTTTGTTTTTTCAATTAACAAATTACAAGCAATGCACCCGTTAAGGTTAGATGAGAAAACCAAAACGTGCAAGAAAACAACTCTAACCAGAATGGCGCCGATGATGGCGAGCATTGGTCAGAGGATCTAAATGAGACTGCTTAAACTGTAACTCTAACCAGAATGGCACCGCTGAAGGTGAGCATTGGTCAGAGGGTCTTCTATTCTAATTGCAGAAAGGAACTCAACGTCAAGTATGTGCTACCCAATCCAATGCGGAGTGAGGGGCGACCATATGACGGAGTGAATACAAAACAAATGCTGAAAGATAATTGCTGAGAAATGAAACTACTCGACACCCAAAATGTGCTTGCTACCCAGAGTAGGCAGTAGCTACCATAGGGCGGAGTTCTAGCTATTACAATAACTTGATTGAGATTTAGAATTACAACCAGATTTAAACAAGCAAGAATGACTGCCAGTACTACTGGTCAGTTTACAATTCTGACTTCACAAGCCTGCCAAGATGTTAGAGCTAAGAAATATGAATCTTTACAATACAAATGGATATCTCTTGGCTGAATTCAAGAAGCCACATCAAAACATTACAAAGATTGGATCTGATATTTCTGTTTTCCTGTTTCTCTCAAATCTGCCTTTTTACCAGCAAAACCAGCATACTAAGAATTGATACAATTGCTCATACCTTTCTTATAATCCTCTCAAATTGCCTAAAATCAGATTCAAAAGATTACTATGACAATGGCGCTCACTCTAGATGCTTAACCCAGACCCAAAATGCAACTATAATTTAAATGCACAAATCCCAAGGCTAGGAAAAGTACGGCCTAGCTGAAAGAATTCGATTTGACTTTAAAAATTGAATACACCACATTAAAATCTGTTATTTGAGACAAATGATCGCCTCCCCTAAACAGTGATATGAATGCAATACCCAGAACTTATTTTTTTGTCTTTTACAAGATATGAATAAATCATGCAATCTGCTGTATTAAATGAAGCTAAAAGCTGCAACACTAAAATGCCCAAAACAGATTTAACAATACAAAACGGAACACAAATGAATGTACTAAGATGCACTCACAAACTAGACTAAGAATCACCACTTGATGTTGTCTTGCAAACACGAAGCGATGCCCAATGCTAGGAGGCCTTCATTCCTCGAAGCGATTCCAGAGCCAATCCGGCAGCATAACAATATAGTCGTCCAAAGATGAAGAAATGATGCACAAGACTCCTTTTTATAAGTTCCGTTTGACTTCACGAAACCCTAAAATCCAACTCAAGCTCAAACCCTAACTTTTCCTTCAATAAGGCGTCCTTTTCACCTTTAGCTCAATAATCATATTTTAATTAAAACATCACCTTGATAAATGCGCCCACATTAATTTCCTTTGACTTTGGAAAATTCACCAAATATTAATTATAACCTTAATGAAGGCGCCACCCTTTGAGTCCACCTTTTAAAACGACATTAAGTCATTCGACTAGGCCAAGGTGATAAAATAACATTTTAATTATAATGTTATTTTTAAGTGAAATGAGCTCGACTTCCCAGAACTGCATTCTGAAGCCCGAAACTGAATACGCCACTTGAATCAACTGAAGGGGAAAGTCAACTGCCTGATACCATCCTGATTCTTGCCAAAAATAGAATTTACTAAAAATAGTAAATTCCAAAAAGTGCTCTGAATGCCGAGATGAACATACCACTGCGAAGCCCTCTGAAAACCCAGAAGGAATCCGCCATTGAATCCACCATCTCTGAACAACGACCTCCTCAAAAATAGGAAACCCTAATTAATCCCTAGCCTTCGGGTTTCCAAAAAAGTCAGGTCCAAGAACAATCGGTTTGAGAGGGAAGGCATTACGTACATACAATTATTTGTTGGTCACCAAGGTTGTTAATGATTGATTCCCTTTTAGATCAAGGGCAATTGTTAGACAATATAATCTAAAATTTACTTGGATATTTTTTTGTTAATAAAATTTTATTAATTAGGTTTGTAAGTTAGAAGATAGATAATTCTAGTAGTTACCAAGATGGATGTAAAAAGAAAGACTTTACAAATTAATAAATAGTTTGAATAATTACCCAAGTGAACACAAAGCTGGTTATAAAAAACTAGAATTTACAAAGCCATTATAATCTTTATAAAAGGTTATTCAACATAGAATATTTTTTTAATGTATTCATATAAATGTGACAAAGATTTCCTTTCTGTGATCCTGCGTCTAACAAACATGTTTAAAAACTTTCATCAATCAATCGACCGATAATGTCCTCCAGCTCTCTAGTGTTTGAAGTTAACAATATTTTAGCTTTCTCTCAAAATAGAGGTCGTCCTAAAAACCTATGTTACTTCGAAACTCCTTTAAAGTCTTCTAATTGTGAGCACATATGAAGTAGTTGCAGCTTTTGTACAACACCGCCGAACAAAACCCCTCTGTGCATTAACGCAATGATGACAATGCATGTTTTAAAGATGAATGCGAGAGGTAAGTATTGCAAGCCTTATGAATGGCAGTACAAACTTGCCTACGGTGATCACTCGATCTAACCGCAACTTGCACTCCGTGAATACCGTGCCCTCCACGCTGCACAGAGATTAGTAAAGTATGGCTTCTCAAACGCACCGATTTTCTTCGTTTCGTCATTCTACTCATTAATACTAAGCGAGAGAAAAATTTACGGCTAAGGAGGAGCAAGGAATGCCCTTTCCTTTAAATGCTGCAGAACTCGTCGCATATTATAAATAATTGTCTTCTTGTTCTCTGCACTATGTTTTTTTCGGCATATGCTGTGCCTATCTATTTGCTTGTAAGAAATTTTATATCTCAAAAATTCTTTAACTTTGGATATAAATAGTAAGTAATTTTCCATTGCTTGAAGACTACAATAAAGAGGGAAGATGGAGATTCCTTACCTGGGGCTGGCAAACTCGTACAACTTCCCCGTCGGCGAGAAAATGATGAGGCCAATTTCAGATTCGCAGAGCACAGAGAGCTCGGTGGCCTTTTTCAGCAGTCCCGACTTTCGTTTGGAGAACGTAACCCGACGATTTGCAGGGTCTTGTATCTTTTGCAGATGCACCTTTCCCCTCACCATTCTATTCTATTCTATTCGTAGATACAGCAGATGCAGAGTGCAATAGTCTTCGCATAAACAACGGCTCCCCACAACTCAAATCACCATGTAAATGGGCATATAGGTACATATAAACATGTGGATTTCGTACTTCTAAAAACCTAAATAAATAGGTGATGCTCACAGTCTATACATTTTGGCACAGTCTGTCCTCTTGTCAGTGATTGCAGCTTGGCGTGTAAGTCTCGTGCTTACTATCATCGACGATGGTTGTTGCCTCGGCTTTTTGAAACATGGCCTAAGACGTTGTGCCCACCAAATTAAAATGGACCGATCGTATAAAACCCATTATGCCGATTTAGGTATATATTATTGTGTAGAAAAGAGGTACGATCCGGATGAGCTGCAGATTTTTATTAGCTTCGCATGTGCGGTTATCATTGCACAGAACCTGCGGAAAGTTTTAGTTTTAAATTTGACGTTCATCTATTGCCATCAACGAAATCGTGATTGATGGCTGCAGGAATTAAGTCGAGTTGTCGGTCATTTCAATTCTCTCCTTAGGATAGACACAGATGTACAATTTCGGAATTTTATTTTTAGAAATAAAACAAGGTTAGATACAAGAAGTTCGTAAAATCCAAAAAGGAAATTTATGTGAATTCAAAAGGAAGAGCTAATTTCTTTGGGTACCCCAAAGGTTTTTGGAGAGAGTTGGAGAAAAAAAAAAAAAATAGAAAGTAATATCACAAATGGACATTGGTTAGATTATGTGAAGCTCCTTTATGAATGACCGTTAGAGAAAAGCAAGCATCTTATAAGTGTTCTAAGTGAGATTTTTTCAGAGGAAGATATCAAGTAGGGTATAAAAAATCTCACAAGTGATAAAACTCAACACATTGATGGGCTACAAGCTAAATTCTTAAAGTGAAGAATTGAGCTCCTTATGCCTCACATCAAGTTTATTTTTAATAAGATCACTCAAAGTGGTTTTTTGACAGAATGGACAACTAGTGTGCTCATTCCTTTCCACAAAAATGGGGATATCAATAATCCCTCTAACTACCATACTATCATGGTCAATCCTCTTCTTGGAAAACATTTTGGGAGCATGTTAGAGCGCAAAATCAATAGTTGGGCTAAAAGAGAAGGTAAAAGAGAAAAAGCGCAGGTTGGCTTCAGGCCAAGGCACTCTACCATAGATCATTGCATCACGCTTAGGCACTTCATTGAAAAAGTTTGGGACACTCAAGGGGGAGAAGATTTTTGTTGTTTCGTGGATTTCAAAAAAGTCATTAACACTGTGTAGGGACAAACTTTGGAATAGAATGGAGGAACTTGGGATTCCTAATGAACTTAAAGCAATGGTACATAAACTATATGAGCAAGTTAGAGCTAAAATCAGAGCCAAAGATGGTATGTCTGAGTGCTTTAGTAGTGACATTGGAGTCAAACAGGAGTGCCCCTAATCCCCCACTTTGTTTGGTCTATATATTGATAAACTTGAAACTACTAGGGAGGGTATTCAATTTGTTGGTTATGTGGTGAAGTTACTTTTATATGCGGATGATCTTATCCTAATTGCAAAAACTACCCTTGGTTTAAGAGAACATTTAAAGGCTTTTGAGCTCTTTTTCCAAGAGGTTGGGTTGCAAGTGAACACTAGCAAAACCAAAGTAATGATTTTCTCTCTATAAAGGAAGAAAAAATAGGTTAATTTCATTTTTGAGGGGAGCTCTTTGGAGGTGGTGGAAGAATACGAGAACTTGAGAATTGATTTTCACAATAAGCTCAGCTAGGAGAAATGTAGAAAGAAAATGATTTAAGGAGGTTGGAGAGTGTTGATCAGGACAGCTTACGCTTCTCTGAACAACCTTCTGGGAAATTCAATGAATGGGGGACCTTTTTTTGTTTCATTGAATAACCTCCATGATTTTTAAAGAAAGTCATCTCTTCTCTTATGTTTAGGAAAAGGGAGAAGGAAATGTAGGAATTAACTTAAATAAGGCGATACACCAAAAGATTTTACAATATTTCAAAACCCTAACAGGTTCTCTTTTATAATAAAATGATAATAATAGTCCCTTCATAGTTGAAAGAAGAATCAAACCACTAAGGATCATACAAGCATAGCTCCTAGAGGTTGTTCACTTCCTTCTTCAAGAAGTGCCCTAAAGATTTTCCATAAAAGAGTATATTGAAATCTGATAGAATGTTTTAAACTCTTATAGTAGAATTATATCTATTGTGTAGTCTCACAACATGCCCTATTTTGCTCTTCAGCAAAATGTGGACCCCCTCTTCTTCTTCTTTTTTTCCCTTCCTTTGCTTTTCCTTGCTTTGGTGTGCTGCTTTCGAAGGAAACGATAAAATGGTGAGTTCTTGATCCAACTTGCCCAGCCCTCGCTTAAGTTCTTGCTTTGCTGGACTTGGAATGTTTGTAAAATATTTTCCCTGGCCTCAAAGATTCACCAGACCCCTGGGTCCAGGGTATAGATTTTGTTGCTTTAAGGATGTTATATCTTCGGCAAGTTTCACTTTTTGTCTAACTGATAGGGCTACACCCAATAAGTCGTCACTTGAATAAAATTGTCCTAGTGCATGTGTTTCCCCTTCTTTGCTAGTTAGCTATGTGGTGGCTTTTTATTTTCTTTAAAACTAGAGATCAAAAGCTTTTTGCAAATTTCATATCAAACCAATTTGGTCTCACTTGCACCTGGTCCCAGGTTTCCCTTTGTGTATGGTTCTCATGAACCTGGTAGGAAAAAGTCCCAACTCTCAGTAGTTCTTCAAAGTCTGGAGTCGGATGATTCAAACCTCAATTAATTGTCAATTGTTAAGTATCCAAAGGTGTCATTGCCTCTAAGGCCTTTTTCCTCGTAAGAATCAATGTGACACGTAGGTGTGCCACATCAGTCATTTGTGTCGCCTTCTTCTCAAATGGTGGGCCCTTGCATAAGAACCAAAGAGTTCATGATTTGAACCCTAATCCGCCATGATTGGACCTTTATTTAGGATAATTAATGCATAGAAAAGGAAATTAATGAATGTGGAAAATAGAACACGTACTTGGAACCACCTCGAGCATGCAGTTGCTTTCATAACACTCTACCTTGCACCATATTACTCACCTGTAAGGACATCAAAGAATTAAAACCAAGATTATGGAGTGCAAACAAAGGTAAGTCTTAGAAAGCCAAAGAACACAACTACCAAGAGTTTGAGTTGCTTTCAGACAACCATATCATCAATGAAACTAGGTATGTTGTGATATTTCTATCAAGATTCAACCATGTAGTTTTAGAGTCAAACTCATTGACCCATGTTTCAGGAGTAGTGGTTCACAAGAACCCATATCTCATGATAGTGAATGGTCCACTTAGCACTCATTGCATCTAGGTGATGTTCATAGAGGTGAAGCACTGGGCCTTTCCGGGAGGTCACCCACCCCAGTCTTGCTCCATCTCAAGCGCGCTTAACCACATAATTTCCCTCAAGGTTAAGACCACTAGGTATGTTTCTAGTAACTGAATTTTTGTTAATTCTTTCATGCATGCATGGCTCAAGTTAAATGGCAATACCACTAGTTAGGTCATTGAAATGTTGAGTATTTTAAAGGAATTTAACCTAATTACAAACTATAAATGTCACGAGTAAATAAATTTTATGAATTATTGAAAATTGATAGCTAAATTTAACCTTAACTCACACACAAGGTACATATTTGCTAATTATATAGGAAACCCAAAGAAATACGAGCACTTCTAGAAAGAAGAAGATAGATGATAAATTGGAGTTCCCTATTTCACAAGTTGTATCAATTGGTGGGACAGTTATAGACACCCATCTAGGAGGGTTCATTGATATTGAATTCGCTATGTGGATTCAACGAGAGGGTGCCTCCTAGTGCACTAAGAACATCATTGCAAGTGGACTACATTTGGCAAGAGGGTTTCCACTGACAATGGAAGCTCCCAAACTGGTATTGGAGTGTATGAACTGGTATGACCCAAACAAGAGGGTCATTGATAAATAAGGAAGAGTTTATCTAGACCTCTCAACAAAAGGCATTGTATACACATTTGGGCTCCCCACATTCAAACAGATGAATCCATTGAATATGCAAGTGTTGGCCACACTATACCTAAATGTAGAAGAACAAAACAAGAAGCTTATGAATGCAACATGGTGTTGGGAGAATGTTACGAAGCAAATGAGACAAATCTCGAGGTTGATATTTATTCAGGTTGTTTAGGACATAATAACCCTATTGAACAAGATAGTTGGACTCAAGGATACCAACAAATTCGAACCCTAGATGTTCAAGCTTATAGTTAAAATAATGGAAGGCCTTGTGCAAATTCACTAAGGGGGTTTCATCAGCGACAAGCTACATGAATAGATAATAAAGTTCTAGGATACCCAATGGTTTTCCATGTCTTCATATGTTGTTTACTCTTGTGCCCTGAGGGAAAATATACAAGGATTGAATAGAGTTGGTACCTTGGGTAGAGAACCAGGGAATAATTTGATTTATGCTCATATGCTCCAAATTACTATTCACCAATACTAGGAGCATTACCAAAGAGTAAATGATGTGTTTTCTATAAGGCTAGTAAGATTAATGGAAGGCGATAGCCAAAAGATTGTCCCTGGAAGCATAGAGTGTTATCTGGTTGGTTGAGGGTTGGTATATTCAATTTTCTACTTTCACCTATATCAGACTAGAAGGACTCAAAGGATACCCCTTCATGCTACTAGGTATGTAATGGACAAAATGCTATTACTAGAACTAGCGAGAAACATGCAACCGTCTCATGCTCTTTTCACACAAGCACACAAGAAATGTTCTATCAAATTATGTAAGATCCTATCCCTTATGGCGTTGTTGATCCTATTATTTTTTGATAGTTTATATGCTATATTCTATGTTCTTTTATGTTGGATATTAAACATGAGTGATAGTTGTTGCTACACCATGAATATGTTCATATTCTTGATTAATCCCATCTAATGGTTGTTGTGAATTCTTGTGATAGTCAGAATAGTTACATTCTTTGTCTACTTAAATATGTAATAATCAAGATGCTTAGTTACTGGTAATATTGTTATGTATTTTAAGTGGATTACATTATGTTAGGTGATTACATATCATAGATGTGAGTGGGTTTGATTATGAAGATAATTATTGATATTAAATGTCACTTATAGTGGTATGCATTATAAGTTAAATATTCTACTAACATCAATGGTGATATTTTGTTAACAAATAGTATTCACTCAATTGTTCCTTCACTCTATAACATGTATCATACAAGTAAGGAGTGTTACTGTGTATATTAGTGGATCTAATTTTCTAGTTGATTATTATTCTTGGAATCCTTAATTCATGTCATTTTTTTAATTATTATTAATAATGAGTAATATTGACACACTTTCTTGGTTGAGTAAACAGGTTAAAAAATGGTCAATGTTGAAAGGGGGTCACATAGCTTCTTCCTTCATTGTATCCTTGTGAAATATCATTCTTGTCATGGGCATGTGATTTAACGTTGTTTTGTGTTGTATGGGTTGTGTGTATGTGAGAGTTGTTTTATTAGTCCCTTGAGTCGCTTTATTAATATGGTCACTTATTTTATGTTTTATGAAGTCTTTATGTGGTCTTATTTGTTTAAAAGTCCCCTAGGTGATAGGTTTGTGGGTAGGGATATTTTTATTCCATAAAATCCATTTAATAAAGTCTAAAACCCACTCTAATTACTCACTTATGAAAAGTGACAAAAATTAGAGTTGAAAGGGTGGTTGGGAAGCTGAAAAGGTGGTTGCCTTTTCCCCTTCCATTTATTCTCTTTGTTTGTTTGGAGGAGGGGGTTTTCCCTCTTTTGAATTTTTTATTGTTCTTGAGTTCATGTTTAGTATTCATTCTTCATTTTTTAGTTCTTGCCATGTTTATGAAGAGGAAAGAGAAATGAAAGAGAGTGCATGGAGAGAGTTTTCCACAAGTTGGATAAAAAAAATTCTTGGTGAGGTCTAACGTTTTAGTTATCTATCTTTGTTGATTTGTAAATGAGTTTGTTGTCATATTGGTCTTATAAAAAAATTATGTGAAATTTGATGTTGAATCTCTTGTGTAGCTGCAAGTAGTGTGTTGGGGTTTTCATTGGTTTATTCTTCCACCTTGCTTATTTTAATTTCATTTATACCCTTTTTGTGTGTTAAAATAAAGAAATATGAATGCAAGATGTTATGATGTGCAAAGAATATAAAGTGTAAACTTGTCTAGGAATCCTTGTGATTAGTGGCTTTAATGTGAAAAAGTTTAGTAATGTGGATGTAATATGTTACACCTTGGTTATGGATCCTACGTGGAAAGTATTTTGTGGAAGTGCTTTGTGACCCTAGCTTGGGTGGATTGAATCTCAATCCTATGGTTAGGTGGAGAGCTCATTGGCCAATAATATTTTTTCTCCCTTGTGGATATTTGTATTTCAGGTACATGTGTTGAAGGAGAAATATTATCTTGAGACTTTCAACCTATAGATTTTAAGGGAGAAGCATATTGGTCTTGTGAGGGTTTGCAAAGTTATTAAGAACCTATGAATGTTTTGTCATTTAGAGTTCAATTATGGTTGAAGGTGTTTTAATCTACTTGTTAAAATGGAATAGGGAGGATAAAGGTTAGTTTATTTTATCTTGGAGGATTATAGAATTCAAAGGATAAGATTAACTTATAAAAATCCAAGTTTTGTTGAGATATTTTGTGCATAGGAAGTTATGTAAATGTTTAATACATATATTTCCCAACTATGTTTAATTGTATTTGAGTAATTCTCTAATGTATATTAGAGGGTATTTATGCTATATAAATAATCAATAAGAAGTTTAGAAAATAATATCAAAGACTCATCTTATCCCACTTAATTAATCAATTGTTGATATTACAATATTGCTATCCCTATGCCAAATAATAATCTGTTTAAAAATAGTTTCACATATTTAATCATAAGAACTGTTAAACATGCTATTGAAATATATAATTTAATGGGTTTTTCAATTTTTAATCTCAAAAAAAAATATCCAAAAATTGAATTGACTCGGATCACCAATTATGATTTATTATGAGAACATTGACATCCTTATTCACAATAAAAATCTGTCATAAAATAGTCTTACAAATATGTTCACACAAAATGAAAGACAAAGAGTTAGATGATAAAATTTAAAGGGTTTTTAGAAATCCAATATTTGTAGAATGTATCAGAAAATCAGAAAAATGCAGTAACCTTAATAAAATCTATGATTTAAACATTACCATCTCCTACTTTAAAAATGGAACAACAAATTGAGTGAAACCAAGTTAGGTAGTCCTAATACTAATATGGATGTTCTTGAATATTATGTTATTGTGGAAATTTAATGCTAACCTTATCAATAATATGTTTAATGTTTGTGTGTCATTTAGATGAATACAAATGATGTTGTCAATTAGTATAAAGTTGGAACAATAATGTTTGATTTTAAAAAGGAATATATATATATATATATATATATATATATTCATTTAGAGTGTATAATACTTCATCATTATATTTATTAATTCATAACATTAGACAAGTTTTAAATTTATTAGTTTATCATTAATTATTCTATTTTATTACTTACATCTCTTATTTAGTTCCTTTGTAGCATTTTATTAGCTTTATCTTGGGGAGGGCATTACATAGGTATCAGAGCACCAGGTTGCAATTTTTTGGGAGATTTGAGGAGAAAAGTAGGAAAAAGAACGAGCATGGAAACAAGAATACAACTTTGATTTCATTCCAAGCCATGCAAGTTGAGTGAATCATCAAACCGGTGAACAAAATATAAATGGGTATGCAAACCTGCTTCACAAAGCTGATCTAAAGGTATTTAACTCTAAATCCCAACAAATTGATTTACATATTATATATATGTATCCTTGTTGTCACTACAAGCATAATAGATAGTAATTCATAAATTGATTGATCCCCCCTTGATCACTAAGTAAAATTTCCACCTTGTTCTTCCTCAACTAATTGTTGATTTGAAATAATTTGTTCATTCTTCTTAATAATTTATTCAATTATAGCTTGTGCTTTAAATAATGACATAGACTTATCAATTAGAAATTCTTCTCCTTATTTGATACTTCCCTAGCTTGATCCTTTTCTATGATCACCTCTTCCACTATAGAAATAATGTGTACTTTGCTACTAACATATCGATAGTTTCATTTTCTTGAGGTAATTTCAAATATGTCTCTCAAAAGGATATTGTTGACCTTTACTTTGAATGCAAAATTGTGAGGTACTATACAATTTACTAGAGTTGAGTCCCGGACGGTAGATGTTTAAATTTCTAGAATAGTGCAAAATGGCTTAATTATAATTGCTTTCGTAAGAAGCTGAAGAAACTCATTTTGGATTGAAGAATGATGTAGATTCCTATTAAGGAGAAATCATAAGTTATCATGAAGTTGTTAATGATAAGTAGGATAATAGTACATGTTGCGATATCCTCAGTCAAAGTATTATCAATTACTAGTTGTCAATTCAATATTGATGAGTTCCTTAATTATTTATTGATCTTATAATTTTGATTCAACCAATATTATATGAGAAATGTAGGATATAGATGTTTGGGTGCAAATTATAACTATTGAAATTGATGTAAGTGCTTATCATTCATTGGCTCCTTTGTGTAAGAAATTTGAACTTTAGAGATTGATTTGATAGGTATTAGCCTCAAACAAAGGTAGAATAGTTTGATATAAGAGTAGAATATGTGGAATGTCGGTATATTTCACAATTAGTGACAAAAATTAGGCAAGAAGATCTTAGTACAGTTTTCTTCCAAGAACTTGTTCCTTAATTAGGTAAATCTAGTACTATAAAAGCTTTATAATATTGATTGAAAAGTGATGATAAATACTAAAAAATTGGATTTTGGAATTTTTTCTTCAGTTGAAGGATGGTTGTATGATGTAGTCACAGATTAATAAGATCGCTTGAATAGTTGTGAGAAATCTCCCTTTAATCAGGTATTAGCATCTATTTTGGGCTTAATGGTTAGAAGAAAATTTGAAAAGAGCTTGGATTTTGGTAAGCTAAGTAAATACTAAAATGATGTTGAATGATTTAATAATTCAAGTGAATTACACCTCTAAAACAATTTTGTAATAAAGGTAAAAGTTGTGTTCATCTAATTTACTTGTGATTATTAAGCTTGTTGTATTAAATGAGTATATAATGATACTTGCTATTCCACTTTCAATTGAACATGTTAATGGAACATTTTATATAATGGGAATACATTTTTAAGGGAATTAGTAAATTTATTGACTCACTTTTTTTTTCTCTTTCACCTTTTTGTATACAACTCTTCATGACACTTTGACAATTTGGTCTTATGGAACTCTAATATATCAAAGAAGGCAATGTTGTATTATTAATGCTCACCACCGAATAGAAGGAAAGGGATTTATATGAAATTAAATTTTTGGCTTTTAAAGAATTAATAGTCTTGTTTATGGGCAATTTTTTTTTGGAGGTAGTTAATTAAAGTTACTTATGTTCACCACTTTAACTTGCTTTATAATAGAGATGGATGGTAACTATATAAAGTCATTTCCTTGAGCAATTATTTAACAATTGTTGTACTAAAGTGGTCCATCATAATTGGATGCTCTCTTGGTTGTGCATTACAAATTGAATACAATCTAGTTATCCACTATAACACATGGATCGATTATTAAGAATACTGCTTACTCTATATTTTGTTATTGTTACAATTTAGTTATGAAAACTATCTAGTTGAGTTGATGATTTGAGACAAGTGTGACCTTTTTCTATGAATATAATGCAATGTTATTCATATGTTTATGAAATTCCTAAAATCTAGAAATATAAATGTTGATTGTTTGAAAGTGAAAAGTTTAACTATGGATGAAACTATTGCTTTCTTTTATTGATGATAGTAGTTTGTGTAATGTCACCAAATTGCACCTAGGGGCAATTCTACATTTTGGCATCTTTTCCTAGCATTTATGACACCTTGAGATATTAATGAAAAAAACCCATGGGTCAAAACTTTGTGATTCTAGCTCCATGTGGACAAGTGGTTGAGTGACAGAAGCCTAGTGACGCATTTTTCAAGAATATAGGATTTGGATGAATGTGCGGTGCGCTAGCATCTTGTCAGTTTCGTGAGTTTAAAACATGGAATCTAGAAGGTTAACCCATGAAACACGTGTTCTAGCAGTTACATTCTGAAAGTAATGACTCTTTGTCACCCTTGCAAGCATTAAAAACCCCTTTTTGGCTCTCATTTGGGGGTTGGAAGACATCACTCAAACTCTCTTACTATTTTTCTCTATCGGTGAGATCTCTTCACTTTTGATAGCAACACTTTCACAAGCAAAGCCATGTTGGACTGAGGTCCTCCCAGCAGCTACAACAGCTCTCAAGCAAGAACTCAATAGTGCATCTGTGTGCTCTAGAGAGGGTCTAGGTCCATGGATAACACTCTCTCTCTATTACTTTCCTTTCACATTTTCTCATTTACTATCTTGTGGTGTGGGTTCTACTCCTGAGTGGGTATTGCTTTCACCACATGCTTCTCATGGTGTTGTTTCTACTCCTGAGCGGGTATTGCTTTCACCACACACTTTGTTTACATCTTTAGTAATTTTTTCAAACTTGGTTGTTTGTAGAGGTGGGAACACCAAAGTGGGGTCTAACTGAGGCATTCCCCTATACAGCCACCCAACAAATTTCCTCTCATTCTCCTGTGTGTAGGTCACGAAAAGGGACTTGGAGTGAAGATTCAGACATTTAGAGGAAGGTAAGCTTTCCCCAAGTTTCCTTGTAGTCATTTCAGTTTTTAGCTTTCTAACTAGTCATATAATTTAATACAATTTACCCCTGAGCTTAGAAGCAAGGCTTGTTTCTATCCATTTGGAGTGTTTGAGTTATTTGTTGCTTAGGACGCTAGCATGTTCTGTAGACTATAGTGCACCACGCTGGTGTCCCAGATCTGCACTGACATCTTTTGGCCGAGAGCTCCCCCTTCTGAGACAAAATATCTTTGTTTTGCTCTTTTGGGGTCTCTGGTGGATTTTCTCGAAGCATCACCGAACTCTAGTTTCTTATTGCTTAGTAAAATTCAATATCCTGAGGTATATGAGGGTAGTTCGCTCCCTGGTGATCTCTTGAGAAAAGAGAGATCCGTGTGCAATGAATCCCCCTTGTATCACATTTTGGTGAACCTGACGTGAATGTCGTATTTTTCTTCATGATGTTACACATTCATGAAGAAGGATTTATTTGAAATACTCTGTTGTTGTGATGATGAACTTGTGTCCATTAGATGAAGAAGGATTTATTTTCCCTACCAGGTCTAGTCCCCATTGACAAAAGGGCCATGTGGATGTGAAAGGTTGTAATTCTTGCACCAACGCATGAATTAGATTACCATGAATTTGACATTTCTGACACTTTTTAACATATTGATATGCCTCCCTCTCCATGTTCGGCCAATAATACCCTAAACGAAGGAGTTTCTTAGCTAGGGTTAGCCCACTTGAATGAGTCCTACAAATACCTTCATGGACCTTTCGTAAGAATGTTTCAGATTCGTGATGCTCCAAACACCGAAGAAGAGTACCATCTAGACCTCGACGGTAAAGGATGTCAACGATTAATGTATGTTGTGTTGATTGACAAATAAAGTTACACTTTTGGTTTCTAGAGAGATCAAGAGGAATAATGCTATCTTTGAGGTAAGTATAGATCTCTCCATATCATGAGGGTTGAGTGTTGGTTATGTGGCATATGGTATGTGAATCAGGGTTATTGTATGCAATATTAGATACTTGTTCAACCATAAACTCATATTGAAATAATAATGGATAAAGTATAGAAGAAATAATAATGATAATAATTAAATTAAAAAATATATTTAATTTTGTTTATTTAATTAAGAGGAAAATAATATGATAAAATAGAAGAATTAATAGTGAAAATAAATATTTCTATTTATTTACGAAGTAGATGAATTTAAGATTAATTAATCAAATAAATCAAGATTAATTAATCAAATAAATCATATTTAATTAATTAGATTCTCTAGACCATTTTTAGGTGTCTACACTATGTATCATTCCCAAAATAACAAGAAATAACACAAAAGAATTCTTAAATAGGGAGAAGAATGTGAGGATTGATTTCTTCAAGAGATGAATGTATCCAAAAGACAAGGAAGCAACCAATGTCAATAAGACTAAATGACTCATGCACTAGCTTACTATGTCACTAGGGGTCATATAAATGATAATGATTAAAAATATAGATCACATTCTAGCAAGCATTATTATGCTAGGAGACAACAAATTAGTAGAACCAACCCTATTGTGGAGGGAAGTCACTACCCAATCAGGCGGTAGAACCAACCCCACTATAGAGGAAAGTGACTATCAACATTTGATAAAAACAAACCTCGTTATGGAGGAAACCCCCTATCATTATTATAATAGAGAGGTGATAGAAACAAACCCCATAAAGAGGAAAACCCATATCATGATTATAATAGACATGTGATAGAAATAAACCCCCCAAGGAGGATAAATATTATCACGATCATAATAGATAGGTGATAGAAACAAACCCTGCAAGGAGGAAAATCCCTATCACAATTATAAGACATGTGATAGAAATAAACCCCACAAGGAGGAGTGATGAGCTCGAAATATGCTCATAATTTGAATATTATGATGTATTTTTAATACCCTTACTCTTATTGCTGATGGTTGTTTTAACTCTTTGATTAAAGGATTTTTATCTAAAATCGGGTAGTATCCTGTAGCAACACATTCCTATATTCTTGCAGCTTAACATCTCTATGTGTCTGTATTAATTGCCCTATTTGACCTCTCGAATGACTGATATAATGCATGTGGTTTTTGGATAATGAAATGGATTTAATATGTGATTAATGAATGTGTATCGTGTTATTTTCCACGCGTGCTTTCTTTCACTTCTATCGCCATGTGCATCACTGGTTGTTAAAGGAAGCATGAACGAGTCAAAGCACAACAGATCTCGACCCTACAGTAAATTCCATTTCCAACACGGCATCGAGGGAGTTGTTCTGGCAAAGACTCTCTGACCGAGTTGTTGGGAGGAAATCTAAATGATCATTAATCTAGGAAGAGTGGAATACTAAATTCTCTTTGAATCATGTTGAACAGATATGCCTTCATTTATGAGAAGTCTATTCCTCAGTTTCAGGATGCATTTATGTCCACATCTTTCTCTGTTAGAGTTAGGTAGTTAGTTGCTTTTCTAATATAAATAAGTGTTCCTCCTACGTGAGTGGGCAACAGATTGTGTTAAAGTTACTATTATAATGAGAAACAGTGTTTTGTGTTAGTTTTCTTACAAGCAGAACAATCAATGAATATGATTCTAAGTTTATGAATAAAAGTTGATGAAGTTTTGAGTTTAATTCTTGCATAACTGGTTGATGCTTGCTAAGGGGGCCCACTTAGTGAGTATTTGTAGTTAGTTATTTATCTTCTGTTGATTATAAGTTAGATTTCATTCTTGAAGGTTTCAGCCCAAACTCAGCCTTATATTTTTCCCACAGCATCGAGAATCCATCCCTGGGTTTGTTCCTGCAGCATAACACCAGTTCATAGTTTGTTTCTTAGTAATAGTTGTCATGATTTCTGCTTTGATTAAGTTATGCTTAAGTTAAGAATACTTTACATTACATTCCTGCAACATAAGTAGAATTCCTTCCAAGCATTTATTTATGGTAAATTGTGACTGAAACTGGTTCTTAGTGCACATATAGTGCTGCTCCATTTCAAGTATACGTTCCCTGGTTTGACAATGTAAATGAATGACCATAAGAAGATGTTAGTCACCTGTTGGAATGTCCAATTCCCAGGTTAGGATTTTCCATGACTTTTATATCCTTTTGTGGAATCGACCAAGGAGAACCCCTATAAGGATTATAATAGATGTGATAAGCTTGTGAGAAATAGGAGTCTTTGTTATTGCAAGTATTCAAGAACTAGAGAGGAAATCCTCAAAAGGGACACACATATTTGAAGAAAGTTATCCTTTCTCCTACTGTACAAACAAGGATAAGTTGTTGGAACTTGTGTTTTCATTGACGTCAATAGAGTGTTGTTGCGTTGATGTCAATCCTTGAGGAATTAAGTGTGTTGGTTGCATTATGTTGTTAGTAGTATTGTCACTGCTATTAGCCTCCAATGTAGAAATGATGAGTAAGTTCTTATGGATATCAACCTCTTGTGTAGTTGAGGTGCACTTGGAAAGTATTTCAGATTTTGAGATGGTGTTTGTGGTGCTATATATTGAGGTATATAAGGGCAGTTCACTCCTTGGTAATCTCTTGAGAAAAGAGAGATCCGTGTGTAGTGAAACCCCCTTATATCACAATTTGTAGTTTAAAAGTTGTCATATTCAAAAGATTTTTTGTTTTAGTATTATAAAATATATCTTTATTTCTCAAGTAGAAGATTGGAAATGAGATAAATTAGCCTCAATTATTAGTAATTATCTTGTTTTTAATAATGATGCTTAAATTTAGTGCAATGGAACTATGAGTT
>VDFB02269635.1:0-32722 GCA_007258455.2 Sequoia sempervirens | reverse complement strand
GTAGGAACTTGTTAGGAAAAGGGATGGTGCCAATATAGGCACCATGTGAAGGCATACGACTCCACAACCTTTGCCAACATTCCTCCATCTTGCGCCATAAAGAGAGCTTTCAAACAAGTCATGGAGTATCATCAAAGCATAAAGGGATAGAAAAACAATTAGGAGGGATGTTTTGGGGGGGGAGAAAAAGGCGAAGAGGCTCTGGATATCCCCCAAAGCATGATAAAGGATTTTCATCTACAAGGGTGTGTAGGTAGAGAAAATGGTGAAGGGCCAATCAAGCAGACGACAAGTGGTGCGAAGGTGTTTGTGATGTCCCCTTCTAGTTAGACACCTGTACATCAATGGATTAGCCTATTATGCTGACCCTCGTAGGCTAATGATTCTGGATAGAGGGTCACTTGTGATGGTCATCCAGTTGTCCGTCAACAGTGTTGATCTCTGGAGTTCAGTGATAGGGTGAATTGTGGTGTTTGGCTTGTTGAAAGTGATTAATAATGTTATTATCTCCTATTTCACACTTTTGCCTAGGGACCATGTGTCTTTTAACTACAAGAGGGTCACTTTATTTTTATTTCGCACTATTCATTTATAAAGTGAAAAAAGGTATAACTTAAAGTGAATAGTGTTCACTTTAATGAATAGTGTTTTCTTTGCAAAAACATATATCTTGAGGGAAAAAGTTCGACCCTTTTCATACTTGGTTATTTTGATTTCAATGACATGTGAGTTTGGCGTTGGAGGAAGAGGGAGACTAGGGTTTCCTGATTTCTGCAATTTGTGAGCCTGGAGGGGGCTTGGGTTTTTGTTTTTGAGTTGCTTGAGGGTGTGAAACACCACCTTAAGGTTGCTGGTCAGTTTGTGGATGCAAAGTTTGGTGACATAAGGGGCTGTTTGCAGGTTATTCGAGCTAATTTCTGAGTGGGTTTTGGCTGCCATAGACTCCATTTTCGTTTCAATAGGAGCTGCTTGCATTTTGAAGAGTTTTTGGACTGTTTTGAAAAGCTACAGCCAGCCGTCCCTCTCTTGAGGGTTTAATCAGCAAAATGAAAACAAAACGCCTCTTCTAAGAGGCTGCTATCTTTCCAAAAGGGGGCGCCCTAGTCCAAGGAAGCTTCCCATTCTGGATTTGGGTGGTAGAAGTTTGGCTTTCAAGAGAAGTGTGCATTTCATTGGGGTTTGGTACTATAGCATGTTACTATTCACAGAGCTATATGGCTGTAAGTTAAAATATGGTATAAGATATATCTAGTTTTAAATCTGATGTAAGTTATCTATTGTATGTATCCTATCATGTAATGAAGAAATCATATTTGACTTCTAAATTGAACAATTTACTCAAGGTAATCTCAATAGTTTAGTTTATTTGAAGTTTCAACTGTATGTATATGCTTGTCGGTACCCTGTTAGCATTATTGGAAAACAAACTCAGAAACAAAAAGGGAAGAAATACAAACCCAAACAAAAATCAGACCTACAGAACTCAGTGGAAACAAATCAGCAGAGCGGTGGAACACTACAATTGTATCAGAGCCTTGATCCTGCCATCCTGGAGGGTTAAAGTTTCACGTGAGAGGTCATTATAGGTACTACACTCGTAGAAGGGCAGAACAAGTAGACAATTGGAAAGAGGATAACCCGTTTGAAGATATACCAGTACCAAAAATGGGTGACAGGGAAGAAGAAGGTCCACCAAGAAATGAAAGAAGAAATGTGGAAAACAATGAGGATAGAGATGGTAGAGAGCTTTTTGAGTGGATGACTCGAACTTTCGAAGGTTTTACAGCAACAATGCAGCAGTTTGTCCTGCAGATATAGCAGAACAAGGTTGTAGAGGATAACAGGAGTGTGGCTGGGACACCTAGGGCACATCGTGCTCCTTCACGAACTGCAGATAAACCTACACGTCCTACCTTTTTGAGGGATGAATCAGAAGAGGGTAATGCAGAAGAAGAGGGAGAGGAAATATTTGCAGATACTCTCATAGCAGCTAATGACGAATGGGAATTGTTAACACCACAGGTTAGGGAACGCATGAGCTTTGACAGATTCGTGAGTCAAAGGAGAGAGCACTACAAATCAAGGCAAGATAGGAGGCCTCAGAATCAAAACAGAGACCTGAAACATGCCACTAGCAAACTCACTTTGCCTACATTCAATGGTAGTGGTAAGACCACAACTCAGGCATGGGTTCACAAACTTGATACGTTCTTGACTCTTCAACCTATGGAAGAAGAGGACGCAATTAAGTATGCCACCTTACACTTGGAGGGAATAGCTCATGATTGGTGGTATCATGGGATGGTCACGTTGTAGCATAACCTCATCACCTCTTACCAGGAGTTCGTTGACAGGTTGATTGAACGCTTTGATAAGAAAGATACGGAAACATACTTCAGAGACCTAGCTCAACTCAAGCAAGTTGGGAGTTTGGAGGGATATATAGGTGATTTTCAGCGGTTGTCAGTTATGGTTCCCAACATATCCAAAAGAAGATTGATGGTGTTATTTATCGAAGGTCTTTTGGAACCATTAAGAGGTTGGATCAAAGCTTTTGATCCCCCAACCCTACAGGAGGCTATGAAAAAAGCAAGAAGCATCGAACTTGCAGCCCCACAAAGCAAGTTCTCATCTAAAGCATCCTCTTCATACAGGGACGGCAAATCATTCTCTAAGAAGAAGGAGAAATCAAATTCCAAAGGGAAATCAGCAGCCCCATTAGACAAAGAAACCATCGATGACTTGCGTAAGAAGTTGTGTCTCTATTGCAAAGGACCCTGTGATGCAAACCATGACTGTCCTTTGAGGCCTAAAGGCAACACTAACCGAAAAATGTGGGCATTCTATGAGGATTCCAAATCTGAAAAGTGGGACTAGCAAACTAAGCATGAGGAATTGGAGGTAGAAAAATCTGAAAATGAGGTTGAAAATGAAGCTAAAGAGGAGGATGTAAAGCTTCAAGAACCACGTCTCACTAGCATACAACGAGAGGGCTCTTTCAGGATGTGAGGGGTCTTAGCTGGGAAAAAGTTCATTACCTTATTGGATACAGGTGCCACGCATAATTTTATTGATGCAAGGTTGGTTGAGAGGCGTGGGATTCAGACTAAAGAATTTGATGGCATAAGAGTGAAGGTTGCAGATGGCTACACTCTTAACTATGATAGAATGATTTCAGATCTTCTTATGCGACTAAATAATTACAACTTTAAGGCAAATTTCTATGTGGTGAATATGGGAGATACTGATATGGTTCTAGGGATGAAATGGCTTCATGACATAGGTGAGTTTACTCTTAACCTTCGGGAGATGGAAATGAGATTTAAGGTGGACGGGAGGACTCATTGCTGAAAGCCATCCAAGATAGCAGTTTCAGGATGATGTCTTTTAGGAGGATGGAGAGGCTTATGCGCCATGACATGATTGAATGGGCCGCTGAGTGTATGTTGATGCCATCACAGGAGGAACAACAAACCCCAGTTTATCATCCAAATATACAAGAGTTGAGGATTAAACATGCTAAGGTGTTCAGTGAGATTCGTAGACCTCCAGACCGAGGGATTGAGCAAATCATTGAGTTGGAGGGTGGTGCCAAGCCAGTGATAATTACCCCTTACAGGCACCCCAAGCGACTAAAAGATGAAATTGAAAAGACAATAAAGGAGCTACTGGCTATGGGGCACATTAGACCTAGCAAATCTCCCTTTGCTTCATCTGTAGTTTTGGTGAAGAAAAAAGATGGTACACTTCGAATGTGCATTCATTATAGGGTACTGAATAAGAAGACGATTAAGAACAGATACCCTATTCCTCGCATTGATGAGTTGATCAATGAGCTCCACAACGCTCATTACTTCTCGAAAATAGATTTGAGATCTGGTTATCACCAGATCAGGGTCAGAGAGCAGGACATTGAGAACACAGCATTCAGATGTCATCGTGGACACTTCGAGATTGTGGTTATGCCATTTGGCCTAACCAATGCACCTGCTACGTTTCAGTCCACTATGAACAGGGTCTTCCAGTCACAGCTGAGGAGGTTCGTACTTGTTTTCTTTGATGACATATTGGTATACAACAAGGTTGGGATGAGCATATTGCCCATTTGGATACAGTACTAGGTATTCTTGATAGGGAGTCCTTGTATGCCAAGGAATCAAAATGTGATCTGGGTATGACGGAGTTGTTGTACTTGGGCCATACAATTAGTGCAGAGGGTGTGCGTATGGATCCTGACAAGGTCAAAGCTATTATTGAGTGGCCGACTCTCGAGAATCTTACTCAGCTTCGAGGATTTTTGGACTTGTGTGGTTTCTACCGTCGATTTGTCAGTGGGTATTCACATCATGCAACGCCACTTACAGACTTGACAAAGAAAGGGGCATTCATTTGGATTCCTGAGGCACAGGAGTGTTTTGAGAAGTTTAAGCAGTTGATGACTTCTTGTCCTGTCCTTGCATTACCAAATTTCACTAGACCCTTCGAGCTTCAGTGTCATGCCTTGGGTGAAGGGATTGGCGCAGTCCTCATGCAGGACAAGCATCCGATAACTTTCAAGAGTCGGAAGTTAAGAGGACCAGAGAGGAGCTACAGCATTTATGACAAGGAAATGTTGGCCATCATACATGTGTTGGCCAAATTCAAGCAGTACCTTGTAGGCAGAAAATTTTGTGTTAAGACCGATCATAACAACTTGAGGCATTTCCTAGGGCAGCGAGATCTCAATGATCGTCAGCAGAAGGGGTTAGTAAGTTGCAATCATACGACTTTGACATTGCCTATGTCAAAGGGACTCAGAACGTTGTTGTTGATGCCTTATCTCGCCGACCACATTTGAGCTCCATGGTCAAGATTTCAAAGAATTGGAGACATCCGATTACAGCAGAGTATGCCAAAGACTCTTGGGCTTCTGGCATCATTGAGGGTTCAGTGTAGGACAGCAGATATTCAGTTGTAAATGATCTTATCATTTACAAAGGGAGGATTTTTTTAACCCCAAGATCAGAGATGATGAACACAATATTGAGGGCCTTTCATGATGCACCATGGCCGAACATCCCGAGTATTTTAAAACTTACAGGAAAGTTCAGGAATGTTTCACTTGGAAAGGACTCAAGTCAAATGTCCTTCAGTATGTCAGAGAGTGTCTTGTTTGTCAGCAGAATAAATAGGAACACACCTATCCTGCCGGGTTACTTCAACCACTTCCAATTCCTGACACTAAATGGGAATGTTTGTTGATGGATTTCATTATGGGCTTGTCGAAAGCCCAGGGTAGAGACTATATCTATGTAGTTGATCGCCTCACAAAGTATGCTCACTTTTTTCCGATAGCAGCTTCATAACTACACAGGTAGCAGAGTTGTTTTCCATGAGGTATTCAAGTTACATGGGCTACCACGGAGCATCGTCAACGACAAGGATAGTCGGTTCTTGCGTCACTTCTGGCAGGAGCTATTCAGGCTTTGTGGGACCGAGTTGACTCTGAGCACTAGTTATCACCCACAGACAGATGACCAAACAAAGATTGTAAATAAATGGGTGGAAGGATACCTCTGAAACTATATAGCAAGGCAGCAAAAGGGTTGGGTGAAGTGGATTCATCTTTGTGAGTACTGTTATAATACCACTCACCACATGTCAATTCAGATGTCCCCATTCATGGCATTATATGGGTATGAGGCACCTAACTTTCTTGATTTATTGTTGAGTGACAATAGAGTGCCCAGTGTTGGGGATCTTTTATAGGAGAACTAGGATATTATGAGAAATCTCCGTGAGAACATTCAGAAGGCACATAATCCGCAAAAGCAGTATGCGGACCAAAGGAGAGTTGAGCGTTCTTTTGAGGTTGGGGATATGGTGTATCTGATATTGCAGCCCTATCGCCAGTCTACTCTCAGGAAGAGTGGTGCAGAGAAACTCAAGCCACGGTACTACGGACCCTTCAGGATCATCAGGCGGGTAGGCGAGGTGGCTTATGAGTTGGATTTACCGGCAGATAGCAAGGTTCACAATGTATTCCATGTGTCATGCCTCAAGAAGGCATTAAGACATCATGTTGTTCCTTCCACAGCTTTACCACCCCTAGATGATGAGGGGAAATTGATTTTGGTACTTGAGGCCATCTTAGATGTCAGAGAGAGACAGTTGCTGAGATGGGTCATCAGGGAATATCTGATTAAATGGAAGGACTTGCCGGTAGAGAATGCTACATGGGAGAGCGAGGACATTTTACAGCATCCGGAGTTGAGATTGCTTGGGGACAAAGCAATTTCAGGGAGGGCGGACAATGATGTCCCCTTCTAGTTAGACACCTGTACATCAATGGATTAGCCTATTATGCTGACCCTCGTAGGCTAATGATTTTGGATAGAGGGTCACTTGTGATGGTCATCCAGTTGTCCGTCAACAGTGTTGATCTCTGGAGTTCAGTGATAGGGTGAATTGTGGTGTTTGGCTTGTTGAAAGTGATTAATAATGTTATTATCTCCTATTTCACACTTTTGCCTAGGGACCATGTGTCTTTTAACTACAAGAGGGTCACTTTATTTTTATTTCGCACTATTCATTTATAAAGTGAAAAAAGGTATAACTTAAAGTGAATAGTGTTCACTTTAATGAATAGTGATTTCTTTGCAAAAACATATATCTTGAGGGAAAAAGTTTGACCCTTTTCATACTTGGTTATTTTGATTTCAATGACATGTGAGTTTGGCGTTGGAGGAAGAGGGAGACTAGGGTTTCCTGATTTCTGCAATTTGTGAGCCTGGAGGGGGCTTGGGTTTTTGTTTTTGAGTTGCTTGAGGGTGTGAAACACCACCTTAAGGTTGCTGGTCAGTTTGTGGATGCAAAGTTTGGTGACATAAGGGGCTGTTTGCAGGTTATTCGAGCTAATTTCTGAGTGGGTTTTGGCTGCCATAGACTCCATTTTCGTTTCAATAGGAGCTGCTTGCATTTTGAAGAGTTTTTGGACTGTTTTGAAAAGCTATAGCCAGCCGTCCCTCTCTTGAGGGTTTAATCAGCAAAAGGAAAACAAAACGCCTCTTCTAAGAGGCTGCTATCTTTCCAAAAAGGGGTGCCCCAGTCCAAGGAAGCTTCCCATTCTGGATTTGGGTGGTAGAAGTTTGGCTTTCAAGAGAAGTGTGCATTTCATTGGGGTTTGGTACTATAGCATGTTACTATTCACAGAGCTGTATGGCTGTAAGTTAAAATATGGTATAAGATATATCTAGTTTTAAATCTGATGTAAGTTATCTATTGTATGTATCCTATCATGTAATGAAGAAATCATATTTGACTTCTAAATTGAGCAATTTACTCAAGGTTATCTCAATAGTTTAGTTTATTTGAAGTTTCAACTGTATGTATATGCTTGTTGGTACCCTTTTAGCATTATTGGCAAACAAACTCAAAAACAAAAAGGGAAGAAATACAAACCCAAACAAAAATCAGACCTACAGAACTCAATTAAAACAAATCAGCAGAGTGGTGGAACACTACAGTGTTCCATAGTCTTGATAAGAATGTTGCAAGGATGGAGAAAAATGAAGATTAGAAGAATTTTATAGAACAATTGTTTGAGAGAAAGAAGGCACCTCCCTAGTGGAAGTAGATCACATTTAAAGTAATGTTTGCGAGAACGATGACCAATATCATGTTCAAGAACATGGACAAAAGTGGGGCAACTGAAAACTCCGTTCACAAGACAAGAGAATATTGTCATTCAAACTTGCATTGCTACTTGCTACAACATTGCATAATGGTGGTGGATTTGGCTAATACCATATGGGTATAAGTAGAAAAATCTTTGAACAAGCAGGAAGAAGTGCTACTCTTGGAAATACCCCAAAAGAATTTTGGGTCTACTTGTTGTTGTGCTCTAAGAAAGATAATGATGATAGATTACCAATTAACTTATCTCAGTGGCACAACTGCTATCCCCATCAATGGATTCCATACAAGTCAAGGTGACAAGATGGCCTAAAGGTTTCGATCTATGGAACCCAATCCACATGTACATATAAAAATACCCCTACCAAAAAGGTTGTATGATGTTGTTTGTGTCTACAAATTCTTGTTTTTGGAAGTAATATGGATGTTGCTTTTGTCTATAAACATCTACATCCATACTCATGCATGGTATTACTTCAATGATCTCTTTCTTGATGACCATCTCTCGTAATATGGAGTACTTAGCATATTTAGGTCAGAATCAACTAAAAAGATTATAGTTAGTAGGGCATAAGAAGCTTGTGTAACCATTATGTTTATCAATCCATGGCTAAGACCTTAACCTCTATCTTGAAATTAGATGGTGTCATATCATGAAAAGTTCCTAGCAAGCTTGGTATTAAGTGAAATAATATTTAGGAGTTCTACTGCCATTATTTTAGAAATAATATTAATGCCAAATAACTAATACTCATCTTTTCCTAGGCTCAATATCAATGTGGATTTTAATTTGTTAAAACTCTGAGGTTTTAGATACTTGTAATATTGGAAACACTCGAGGTAGAGTTATATTGAGAAGATATCAAGAACCATGTAACTATGTGACCATTGGGAAAATCTATTGTAGTGGCAATAGGTGTAATGACTAATAAGTTAAAGACATTAGATTTCCACAATCCATAATGATTAAGAATGCTTTGTTTTGTGGTTTTATTTTTAGTGTTGTTTTTAGTTTATTTGTCTTCCTTTGTTTATCTTTCTTCTTTTTGGTATTCTTTTCCTCTAATATTTTTGTTTTCGCTTCTTGTCCTCCATTTCTTGCTTGAATCTTGTGCCACCTCCCTTCTTGAATCTTGTACCTCTTCTCCTTTTCTTCTCTTCTCCTATCTCTTTTTATCCTAGCTTGGTCTATAATCTACCATTTCTTTCTCTCAACTCTCTTCATCCTAATGATGGATCACGGAGTGTGATCCGAAACGTTGATGCAAATAAGATTTATGCAGTTAAATCCATAAACAAAGCATTCTTAATGACTAATAAGTTCCTTTGATGTCATTTCATCCTCCTTGCTTAATGCAATATATGGCATGCTATATAATTCTATAATGGTATATGTCTATTAACGTCCTAAATATGAGAACCTTGATATTGAAATTATCATGTAAATGAAAGAAGAATATTATAGCTATAATGAACCACAACATGAGTGTGTATTGAATGAAAGGCAACTACTGTTAATTTGACCATGTTGTTGAGATTGAGTTAAGAGATAAACCCTATGTAATCATACTATGCCACATCTCTTGATACCTTATTGTTGACTAATAAGTTTATATTTTATATAAATGCCAAGCACAAATAATTTCTATCAATTGAACTAGACTATTATGAAAATATTGGGTCACGCCTTAAGGAAAATTAAATTAGAAGGTTAAGAATATTACTATTCCTTAAATCATTAGGTGTATATCTTCATATGATGATTTAACAGATACACAAGTTCCACTATCTTCAATATGGCATAGGTATTGATTATGTGTAAGGCAGGTTTATAAGTATTGTTGTAAGCCTTTGAGGCCTCAGATAATTCTATGTGGCCTTGTTAATGCATGTTGGGTTCCACCCAGGAGGAAGTTCTATTCAAAAATGATACTTGATTTTATAGAACCATATTGTAGTGGGACCTCACTTGGACCTAGGTCAATTTTTGCACAATTGATGCATGGTAATGATATTTTCAATACTACTTGATAGGGACATACACTCTTTATTGATATTCTATTCTTAGATTGAGTCTAGATTGCATGGAAACTAGTATCTAGGTATGTTTAGATCTCCATGTTTGGAGGGATATATTGTGGATAACATTATTCTTCACAAAACCTAACCAACACATATTCTCCCACATACGAGAATCTTAAGGTGTATAGGACCTTGGTGTTTTGGCAGGTAGAATTAACATTAGTTTGCTAAGGTTTAATTAACTTCCTTAGGTTGAAAATTGTATTACCCTTAATATTAATTGGACCAAGGCTTTTCTATGTAGGAATTCCAAGTGTATGTTCTTTGAGAGAAACCTTGTGAGGAGAACTACATGTGACTTCAATCCCATTTGGAAGCAGGTATGTAGGCAGTCCTTGGGCAAAGGATGCCCTTGTGACCTCAAGTCCATTGGGGGAGGGTTTAGGGGGATAACTCTAGGGTTGGGGTTCGGATATATACACTTTTTAAGAATGGTAAGTGTATGCTCCCATAAGTTGAACTTCTCTAATGTGACATCAAATATGTCTGATGACAATATTTACATCCTGTCATAAATTTTGTTCTGAGATACATGCATAGAAAGCTAAGCTGGGAGCTTGGGACTGAAGAAAAACACAAAGAAGGCCTTCATCACCACCAAAGAGATGGTTATTACTACTAGTCATTTTAACACATTTCTACCTTATAATACAAGATTTTCCAATAAATTAGCAAATATATTTTTAGAAACAACATTAACTAATCTTTCTACCTCAAAAAAAGGTAAGATACTGAAAACAACCACTTGATCCTAGGTCCAAGAATGGGGCTTATCATACTCAGTGCTCCTATTGTCACCCATAAATAAATGAAATAGGAAGGGTAATTGTAACATGAATTTGTTAACATTGAACCATATTAAAATCTTAGTTGACCATCGAAAACTCACTTGAAAGGATGCATGAAATTTGTGTAGACGAAACAAAAGTTTTCAGTAAGGACAATCAATTAATAGAGAGGATCTGAAAAGCTATTGCAGTTAGAAAGCATCCAAAGAATCTAAACAAGGATGAAGGCTTGGAATTTAGTGACTCTTAGAAACCTGTTACCTACAAGATTAGACTATTACCGAAGCCCATGTAAAAAATTGTATAAATGCATTAAGTTTTTAACTTATTGTTTGTACAATATTAAATTTGTTTTTTAACATCTTAAAGAAGGATATGTTATGAAATTAATGCAATCTTTCACATGCTTGTTATTTTGTAGGCTTCCAAAGGTAGAATTGAATATGGCTTTGCATGTACTTCTGAAGTTATCTATGTAAGTAGCTTCAGTTTACAATACTCATCCTGAAGATGGATCACAGAATGGCCTGAAACATGAATTAATTCTTTTCTCTATACATTTTTTTCTGAAAGGGATGTGGAAAGAAAGTATAACTTACAAATTATTATGCTAGAAAAAAGGGATGATATTGAGCATTCATTTTCTGCAGGATTAGAAAGCTAGCTATCAGCCTAATACTAATATCCTCAGAACAAGAAATATGGAATTCATCACAATAAATGTATTAAAATTGTTGATATCATATGTGCATGCTCTGGGGTAAATACGTTGATTTAACTAAAACTGAGAAATAAATTCCCATGAAATGACCAAAATGAAAGCATTAAATAGACGTCTTATTAATCAAAATACTAAATGGTGGAACATGAGAGATAAACATTGCAGCTCCTAGTTGATGTATTATGCTATGAAAAAGTGTCTCTTTGCTCAAAAGAGGTGATTAACAATGTGGATGGTTTGAAACATCAGCATGCAAAAATTATAAATTGTACAAATTCAATAAAGTAGAACTGCTAAGTATTCTTGCCTTCATTGCTCTGCCCACACGAATGAAGCTACTTAGAACTTTCTGCAGAATTTCTGACATAGATGTTGTATTGGAAGATTTAGTTGGGAGAACCTCGATGTCACTATCAGTCTCTTCTTGAACAGCCTCCAATCTCCCAGTTGCATTTGTCATAATATTATTAAGATTTCTACCCTGCAAAGCTGGTATTGTTCCCTTCTGAACCACTGCTATAGTTGTATTTTTCAGGGGATTGGGATACATCAAGCTAAGACCATTATTTCTAGTGTCCCTCTCAATTCTTTTGGTAAGTCCTTCCGAGAATGTCCTACCCTTGGTAGAACCCACATGCAAAGCCAAATCTGTTTCCACACCTGTTTCCCATGACGCACCTCCTTCCCCCCATAAGTCGCCGAAGAGATCAATAACTCCACAAACTTGAGATCCTCCAGGAAAATGTGAATCCTCACTAGAGATATTCGCAGCTTTAGGAATCCATTTATCATCTGCTTTAATGAAAGAGTTTGAGTTCTGAGAAAAGAACAAAATTGGTGAGATAGAAACTCAATACATGTGATATAAAATATTTTGTAAAACAAAAATATCATTTTTAGAGTCTGAAAGGAAAGGTACTATGTGGAAGAAATTGTCAATGACAGAAGATTTCAAGCTAAATATTGTGAAAGTTACTTTTGAATATTTTTGTACTGTAGAATCTGACAATCATGGAGCTCTCAACATTCTGAAATGAATCTGTCAGTAAATGAAATTTAACTGAGTCCTCCAGTAATGAGAACCGTAGACAGAAAAGCTACTATTTAACATAATTATCAAAGACAGAAATTTTCACACTAAATATTGTGGAATTTTCTTTCAACGTTCTAGTAATGAAAAATCAGAAAATCCATCTCTCAATGTTGTAAGGTGCATCTGAGATCTGTCACAAAATGAATTACACAAATGGGATCTCCTGTAACAAGATCTAAAGAAAGATGAATGAATAAACAAATGACTAAATGACATTAATTTCTAATGAGACACATAACTACAAATGAAAACATCGGTTGAACAAATCACTGTCGTAAGTATGCAGCCAGTTCAATAGCCAGGAAGAAATGTTGAACTATATTCAAACCAAACTTGATTTGAAGCTGACATGGAAGATTTACTCCAGAATTATTGGCTATATTTTAGGACTAGGCTTCCATGGCTAATCATCATGCCCAGCATGCTTTTCATACCACCTACATGAATTTTACATGCAGTATATAAGAATATAAAGAGAATAAATACCGTAAAATAATCAAAGATTAGTAAACATCTGGAATCAGTGGAAGTCTGTGCAAGGTGAACATTGCTTGGGGGTCATTTTCCCAGAACAACAGTTACCTGTGCCATCCACCAGCCTCATAAATATACAAAAGACAAAGCAGCAAGCCTACCTGCTCTGCAACTCACAATACAGTCTGGCATCTGTAAAAATTAGCTTAAAAAAGACTTCCGGAAGCAAGGCACAAAGGTTTAGATGAGTCTCCTGACCAATTGCTAGCCTTCAAACCAAGTTGTTGTATCTGAAGATTCTGAGATTGCTCATTGTTCACATTGAATTGTCTGAAACACCAAGAATGATGAACTTGTACAGATTTCCTAAATGTTTTAACAGCTATAATGAGTCAGATATAAACACTCCAACTTGAATCATTAAGTTTAATATTTGTCAGTGACAAGTGACTGTTAGACTGAAGTACAAAATAAACCTAATACTACCACTTAAGTACACATGGACTAAATATTCTACTTAGATAGAAACTGAACATCAACATCTACAGATAAATCCATAAGAATATATGGAAGGAAAATCTAATAGAGATCTTGCAACTTTTAACTTCTTAAACATATTATTGCAAGGAATACAAATACCCTGCTGTTCCTATTGGTTTTCCTCACAATGTGCAAGACTAAAAATTGATGATAGATAAAGAAGGAATCCATAAGCCTCCTCACCTATATCCTAACCCAATTAAGAATTTAAATATGATGGTAATTATGATCCTTCTGATATGAGGAGCACTTTTATTCTCTTTATATCATTGAGATAGAATTTGATATACTTTTAGTATTGCAGATATTCCTATGCACTACCTTATTTGGGGTAAATGTTCAATCTATTGAAACCCTTCCAAAACAATATTCATTTTATAGTGTATATAATATAAACTTCACTTTATCCCTGTTGATGGGGTAATGGATAAAATTGATATTCAAAAAAAGAGCGTATGGTCTTGCCCTATCTCTGGATACCTAATATTGAATTTTGACAGTCCTATGAGAGGTAATCAATATCTTACAAGAGCAGAAGTGGTATTGGGATCAGATTAGAGATGTCTCGGATAAGAAAGTTCCTTTTATCGTGGTGTCAAAAGAAACAATGAAATTCTGTTGGTAACCCTATGAAACTCTGATTTTACACCTCTTTTTTCATGTCAATTGTCTGTTAATCCTCAAGTTTGCACTACAACAAAGTCAACTGTTGTCCTTCCAGGTAGTCTACATAAAAGTCCATCGCAGGCATTCCCACTTCCTGTCAGGAATCAGAAGTGGCTGCAATAATCCTGCAAGGTACGTGTTCTCCTACTTGTTCTACTGACAAACAGGGCACTCACGCACGTATTGAAGAACATTTGCCTTAAGTCCTTTCCATGTGAATCTCTCCCGAATCTGTCTGTAGGTCTTGAAGTACCCGGGATGTCCTGCTGTAGGCACATCATGAAAGGCTCGCATGACAATGTTCCTCACCTCTGAACCTGGGATCAAATATATCCTGTTCTTGTAAATGATCAAATCATTCACAAGCATGTACCTGGTATCAATCGTTGATCCCTCAACAATGCTGGAAGCCCAAGTATCCTTGGCATACTCTGCCACAATCATATGCCTCCAATCCCCCGTAATATGAACCATAGAGCTCAAATGTGACCTGCGTGAAAGAGCATCAGCTACTACGTTCTGTGTGCCTTTGATATACGAAATATCAAAGTCATAGGCCTGCAATTTACTGACCCACTTCTGCTGACGGTCATTGAGGTCTCGCTGCCCTAAGAAGTGTCTCAAACTGTTATGGTCAATTTTGATACAAAATTTGCTGCCAACAAGATACTGCCTGAATTTTGCTAAGGCATGCATGATAGCGAGCATCTCCTTATCATATATGCTATAAAGTCTCTCTGGCCCTCTGAGCTTACGGCTCTCATACACAATCGGGTGCTTGTCCTGCATAAGCACCGCACCAATGCCCTCACCTGATGCATCGCACTGAAGCTCAAAAGGCTTCGTAAAGTCTGGTAGTGCTAAAACAGGGCATGTAGTCATCAACTCCTTAAATCTCTCAAAACATTCCTGTGCCTCAAGAGTCCAAATAAATGCACCCTTCTTCAGTAAATCTGTCATAGGGGCTGCATGTCGTGAATAACCATTCACAAATCTGCGATAGAACCCACACAAACCTAGAAACCCTCTCAACTGTGTCAGGTTTGCCAGGTGTAGGCCAGTCAATAATAGCTCGGATCTTTTCAGGATCCATCCGCACTCCTCCTGCACTGATGATATGACCTAAATATAACAATTCGGTCATTCCCAAGTCACATTTGGATTCCTTGGCGTACAAGGGACTCCCTCTCCAAAATACTCAACACGGTCTCCAAGTCAGCCAAATGCTCCTGCCAAGTCCTGCTGTAAATAAGGATATCATCGAAGAAGACCAATACGAATCTCCTCAGCTGAGAATGAAAAACCCTGTTCATCGTAGACTGAAATGTAGCCGGCGCATTAGTGAGCCCAAATGGCATCACTATAAACTCGAAGAGCCCACAATGACATCGGAAGGCAGTCTTCTCAATGTCCTACTCACGAACCCTGATCTGATGATACCCCGACCGTAAGTCTATTTTAGTGAAGTAACATGCACCATGGAGCTCATCAATAAGCTCGTCTATACAAGGTATCGGATACCTATTTTTGATCGTCCTCTTATTCAGGACTCTGTAGTCAATGCACATGCGTAATGTTCCATCCTTCTTCTTTACCAAAACAACCGAAGAAGCGAATGGTGATTTGCTAGGTCGAATGTGACCCATAGCAAGTAACTCCTTTATTGTCTTTTCTATCTCATCCTTCAACCTCTTAGGATGCCTGTAAGGAGTTATCATAACGGGCTTAGCGCCCTCCTCGAGCTCTATGATGTGCTCAATGCCCCTGTCTGGAGGTCTCCCTAGTGGAATATCACTGAACACCTTATCATGCTTGATTCTCAACTGTTGTATGTCGGGATGATATTCAATCTTTTGCTGTCCCTCTTGTATAGGTGCCAATGTGCACTCGGCAGCCCACTCTACCATGTCGTGACGCATGAGCCTCTCCATCCGACGAAAAGAAATTGTTTTGATGTTGCTGTCCCGAATTGCTTTTAGGATGTGTGTCTTCCCGTCAACATCAAAACGGATCTCCATGTCCTTGAGACGAAGAGTGACTTCCTCAAGTGAATGAAGCCACTTCATGCCCAAGACCAAATCAATGTCTCCCATGTTGACTACGTAGTAATCAGCCTTGAACTCATAATTGTTCAAGCGTAAAGGGAGATCCTTAATCATGCGTTCACACCTCAAAGTGTATCCGTCGGCCACCTTAACCCGAATACCTTCGAACTCCTCAGTGATGAGTCCTCGTTTCTCAATGAATCTAGCATCTATGAAATTGTGTGTGGCTCCTGTATCAAGAAGGGTAATGACCCTCTGCCCTGCCAACACTCCACGAATCCTAAATGATCCCTCCTGCTGAATGCTAGATAAGCGTGCCTCCTGTATCTGAAGCTCTGACTCTATCTCTGCCTTAGGCTCTGAAGCCTCTGGTTCTGACTCCTAACTCTCGTTTGGAATTCTCTGATTCCGAATCCTCATAATACGCCCACATCACTCGATTTGCCTTGCCCTTAGGCCTCAAAGGACAATCGTGATTGGCGTCATAGGGACCTTTGCAGTAGAAGCAAAGCTTCTTCCTGCGTAGATCGTTAAGGGCCCTCGATCCAAAGGTGGTGCTGCTGATTTACCTTTTGAATCATTCTTGAAATCTGATTTCTCTTTGTTAAAATCAGACTTCTCTCTGTTTCTGTTAAAGCCCTTATTGTCCCTGAAAGATGAAGAACCTCTGGAGTTGAATCTACTAGAAGGTGCTGCCAACTCCATACTCCGTGCCTTCTTCATCGCTTCTTGTAACGAAGGAGGATCAAAGGCTTTGATCCAACCTCTCAATGGCTCTGTCAAACCCTCCATGAAGAGTACCACAAGGCGTCTCTCTGAGATATTCGGAACCATAACTGATAACTTCTGAAAGTCACCAATATACGACTCCAAACTACCACTCTGTCTCCACTGAGCCAAGTCTCTGAAGTAGGATTCTAGATCCTTCCTATCAAACCGCTCCACCAACCTGTCCACAAACTCCTGATATGATGTGATCCTGTCATGCTGTAGCGTCACCATACCGTGGTGCCACCAGTCGTAAGCCACTCCCTCAAGATGCACGTCGATATCCGATAGCATCTCTCTCACCATTGGACGCAATGTGAGAAATGTGTCCATGTCACCAAGCTGTCACTTTACACTACCGTAACATCGCCAGTTGAGCTATTTCAGAGTATGTTTCAAGTCATGAATCTGTATCTAGGTCTCCAATACTGTCGACCTCGTGGTGCTCTACTCGTGTAACAAATCGGTCAAAATAAATCCTCTCTCTGACCTCCGGTGGTACCAACTCCCACTCCTCGTTCACTGCCATAAGTGTATCAGCAAACAACTCCTCCTGCTCCTCACCTGCGATAGACTCATCGGGCTCCTGTCTCACAAAAGTAGGCCTAGTGGGCCTATCCGTCCGTGAGGTGCCCTAGGTGCCCGCGATCCTGCTTCACTCTCCCGTCACGATGTGGTGATCGCTCTCCTGAGTACCCAACCTCGGCGGCACCTCAACTGCCGTATATATCATTAGACTGTCGTTGACCTGCTCGTGAAATCTCTCAGTACATGTAAAACCTCTGCATCGTCCGATCTCTAGGGTTTTGAGGAATAATTTAGGAACACTGCTGTCCCATGTTTTCCGGCTGCCAAATCGAACCCTGTTGCCTGTCAATCAGAGCTCGTCTGCGTGTGTAATACCTGTGAGACCCAACCTGTTCTGGCTGCATAAGACTGCTAAACCCTCAGGATGGCAGGATTTAGCTCTGATACCACTGTAGAAACCCTTGTTTCCCCCTGTTTCCGAATCTGACTGTTTTTCTGAATGTTTTGAGTATTTTTGGTTTTTTGACTGTTTTTGGGTTTTTTGCTTGAATAATGAAAGAATGCGATTTTGCAAGAAATTGAAAATAAATTCTATAAAAATTATTTAACTCCGGAAATAGCAGAATCTATTGCAAATAAGGATGCCAGTCTATCTATTAATCTTCTGAGATGATTACAATAAAGATCCAGATTCATGCAAATAGAAAGGCAATGATTTTTTTATTGAAAACCTGGAAATTGCAGCAAGCTGTAAATGGATCAGATCTAGTACGGCAGCAATGAACCCGCTCTTCTCCTCCTGTCTGACAATCTCAAATGATTCCAGGTACCCTAGCGCCCACAAAGGTGAAGACTGGAAACCAAAAGGATAGGCATTTCTTCCAAGATCAAAAAACACGCCTTTTAATGATAGTACGGCGAGGTACAGAAAAGGTACGGCCTGGTACACAACAGCAATGAATAAAAATGTACGGCCCTTGTGAGAATCTCCAGATCCAAGTAAAATAGGCGCCTACTGTAGAAGACTCTTCCAGATGAAAAACTCTCTGAAAACCTGAAGATGTAAACCCTCTATGAAGCTCTGTAATTTCTTTTGAATAAAGAAATCCCTCTGTCTGGCAATAAATCGGATGATATCTCACACCCTCTGAATCGCTTTCACTGGAGATGGCTCGTTCCCCAATGCTCTGAGACTGAAACCCTCGGCTTCCATGCTCTGGTCAAACTTGATCAATTTTCAATCATCAATAATCATAATGGCTCGAATTTCCAAGCAAAACCCTTTATCCTTTGAAAAGTGCGATTTCCTTAATAATAGGGAATCATTAAAAAGTTCGAACTTTTTATTTTAATATTTCCATAGTCTTCGACAAATTTTTAATTATAAAATATAATTAAAAATGTCCCCTTCCATGATGGGCGACCCCTCAGCCAAAGTCACTTAAGTTATAATATAATAATATTATAACTTTATATTATAAACTCCAATAATTTATATTTAATTAAATCAATTAAATATTAATATCTCTCTCAATATTCACCCGATGCACGAGCCGTCTGAAGCTGACGAACCAAGAAGTGATTCTGAACGTAATCCATCCATACTGCTAAAAATAGTAGGGGTCCCACGCTGAGTGCCAGATACTGCTAAAAATAGCAACTCAGGCTAGAAGTGTCCGAATGAGCCCGAACGAAAGCCAACTGATCAAATACCGACAACTGAAGCTGAGCCAAGCTCCAAAAAGACCCTCTATCCAATCTATCAGCCTACGAGGGTCGCATAATAGGCTAATCCTGTGCTCGGAGAGATGTCAACTAGAAGGGGACATGACATACATGCAAAGTCTTAAGTTAAAATGGCAAACAGTTGATAAAACTCCACATAAGTTGGAAAAGGTGGCTAACTCGTTATGAAATTTTGCCTCATCCTAGAAGTGGCAAAGACATTAAGAATCTCCACCAAAACAAGGTAAATTGTTTAAGTTGTCAAAATTGGCACCTAAAGGAGATAGCAATGCCAATGCAGAAAGGTGCCTAAGAAGTGGCAGAGAATGGACAAAAGCACACCCAACAAAGGGACAAAAGAGATCAAGTCAAATGAGGTGCCGTTTCCCAATGGTAAGGCCAATGTGAAATTCTGCCAATAGGTGGCAACAAAGTCATAAAAGCATGCCAAGGTGAAAAAGGGTGGCAAAGGGCTAATGAAATTGTGCCTAAGATATGGTAGAGGCTTAAGTGAAATGCAGAAGAATCATTAAAGGTATATTAAGTCAGTTAAGTGACATCTTGGAGTGGCATTGCCCTCTTAGAGTTCTTCCCAATGATAAAAAGGAACAAATCCCTCTGAGAGTTCCACCTAGCAAACAAAAAGAATGGCAAAGACATAAAATAAATGTACTAAAGTTGGCAAGAGTGTTAGCGATCCATGCCAAACCTACGTCAATTGAAAAACATGAGGAAAGGCATGCTCAGTGCATGGCAATGCCAAAAGAATATCTGCCCAAGGACCTTGAAACAGGGCAGAAGCATTATGAAATTTCACCAGCCAATAAAAGGAGAAAATGAAGTCAAGCACACCTCTTTGGAGGCATAACCAGGCCAAACCACCCTGCCCTCGCCCCCCGCCCAAAGCACACTTTTAGAGTGGCAAAACCACTAGCAAACTCCACCATGTTCATGAAAGACGGCAAGACCTTAAGTGATCTCCACCCATGTGCTAAGTCAGTCAACATTCACCATTCAGAACCTATGTTTAGAAGTTTAAGCAAAAACTGAGTTTTGAAGCATGCAAGTGAAGTGTGATGCCTTTCTAGGAGGACTGTTTTTCATTCAAAGGTCAAGGCAATTCAATTCTGATTTTTCCAGCAGAAGCAACCTTGTTTGTGCAGGTCTGTGCAGGGTTTACAGCACTGTATTTGCAGATTTCAAAAAAATAACAGCAGATTCCAGTCTCTTATAAAAGGTTTCAACACCTTAAAATGGTGAAAGCCAGTGCTTGCAGCATTTCGTAGGAAGTATCATCATCATATCCGTGTACAAGCAGTCAAGAACAGCATGTAGACCAGCTTTTGTAGTGTTTACCGGCACAAAGAAGCATAAATTGGGAAGAAATCACCAAAATCAAAATTAATTGCAAAAAGGAAAAATTCCTGATTTTTATCCTAAAAAATGCAATTTTTCATTACAATCATTGACCACTGTATTTAACCAATTTTCCCCAATTTATGCTGATTTTTTCCAGTTTAATCACAATTTTTTGGAGTACAATACATCAGACTTCACCTACCCGCACAATGGCATTGTCAGTAGGGTTTATACCCACGCATTTTCGATTTTTTTCATTTTTCTTCCTCCAGTTTGCTCTGACAACTTTGCAGCATGATTTTATTTCCAGCCTAGGGTTTGCTGCAATTTCATTTCCAGTGTAGGGTTTCTTGTGATTTTATTTCCAGATTGCTGCAGGTTTTAACTTTTTTCCAGTCAACAAGGTTTTGGTACTCATGAATCTTTGTAAACTCGTAATGATTCATGAATTTTTCGGATATGGTTTTTCAGATTTTTCAGAGTATTTCTATAACTGCAATTATTTGTTTTTGAAAATTTGTTTCTGCATTTATAAATATTATCATTACTTGCATTAATAATAATAAAAACTTGTTATCAAATGAGTTAAATAATAATAATGAAATAAACTCTTTTCCAACAAACATCTACACACTTCAATGTAAGCTGAAATTAAGATCATAAAAGCATAACACAAATAACGGAAATCTGAGACATTATACCAAGGCAAAGGAGGCTCATGATTTTATTTCTCAAACTTCTGGAACAAAGATTATCCTAACACATGCACGGAACAAGAACATGCAGCTAAAGAGGCTTGCAAACTTGTTCTTACACAAAAGGGACAGCGATTACAACAACTACTTGTTGGCTAAAAAAGACTCAACAATTTGCTATCATAAACACAAGTGAACTGACACTGAATAACAGCTCGCTGGCTAAAAGAGACAGCAATTTGCTATCACAATAACCGTTAAATAAAACTAATGAGCAGAGACTCTTATTTATAGGCAAGCAGAGGAGTAGGGAACCATAAAATCTCCTTGCTTTCACAATCTAGGGCTTGCTCAGCAAGCAAGCTTTATTTCTAAATCTAGAAAGAAGATAACATCTAACACCTAAGAAAGCCGAAAAAGCAGGAAACGCCAACTATTACATTTATCCTCTTTCTCTTCTTCAAAGAATGGATAAGAATCGTTCCAAGAATAGAAAGAAAGCGGAAAGAAAGCTTCTAGATGAAAGCCGCTTTAAATCTCAATCATATCCGCTAAAAAGCAGGGAACTGGGTCCTGGTCAGGTGCATTGATACTATCTAAGGCAATATTCTGATTCTCCAAGATCTCCTCGCCTTCTGTGATCAAACTTAGAGAATCCTTCACTTCTTCAACTGCTTTATGAGTTATATCCTTGAAAAACATCGCTGCCCGAAAAGATGACTCACTAATTGATAACTTGGCGGCTCTGCATTTTTATGTTTCTGACACCTCTCTTGATTTCCAACAGAGAGTATTGCACAACTCTTTCCCAATACCTTTCTTTTTTCTCATATCACACCTCCTCGTGTTCTTCAGCTGAGATGATGAAGTTTTGATATATTGTTGATTTGGTCTTAAACTCAAGGGGAGTGTACTCCATATTGAAAACCTTGAAGATTGACAGTAAACTCGCCTATGTTCAGACAAGCTTTGAGCAACTTTCTATTTTTAGGATGCTGGTTTTTCTTCCTCCAACGGACAAATTTTGGAAATTTTTTCTGAGATATGGGTTTTGCTCAGAATTTTGTTGCAAGACAACCCAGATCGTCCGTTTTTTAAAATCTTGAATTTTGACTAAAAAAGCAGCAAACCCTAATTTCTTCAATTTTTCACCGAAAAAGCTAGCACCTGGGTTTTGTTCATAATACAATTAGAAATGGACCCATTTGATCAGATTTGAAAAACACTAATGGTTGATCGCAAAAGCAGCCAACCCTAGAATTTGAAATTTTCTTGAAAAAGCTGTGATATGGGTTTTCTTCAGAAGACTGTTTTGAGAGGACCCAGATGATCAAAATTTGCGAACTCTGAAGATTTCACTGACATGCAAGGAAAAAACAGCTGCTGCAACTTGATGAATTTCTCCAAAAATTCTTCAGAAGAATGAGATGAAGAAACCCAGATGGCTGAAAATTAAAAATCTTTGACCTTCTCCTTCCAAAATTTGATCTTCTGGATGAAAAAGCATGAAAAAGCAAGGTCTTATGTTGCTGGTATGAAAATTATTCATAAAAATCAGCAACCTTGAGCTCTTGAATCTTGAAATAAAACCTCAAAGTTGCTGCTCCACTTTTCTTATTTGGAAGCCACCTGCAAAAATGATGAAAACTAAAAGGAAGAGATGTCGTAAATAGATTTAGGGCTTGAAATAGATTTGTTTTCTTTTGCTTTAATCTTCAAACCCTAAACTCAGCTTGTTCAATGAATTTAGACATTCATCTTTCCCTTGCCATTTTGAATCTTTTGAAAACTTTGAAAATTTCACTAAGGCATTGTAAGTTGGTCGCCCTTCTTGGCTAAAGGTGCCTACTTCATTCAGATTTAACCACTTTTCTGATTTTTTCAACTTTTCTTCCATTTTGACCCCTGGTTTGATCCTAATTTCTAGATGTTCAGTTGATCCGATGAACGAGCTGGATGATTCATCGCATAGCCTGACTAATTCTAAGAAGATTGTTCTGGAGGCGCCTCTAACAAAAAACTCCGTTTTGACCTTCAAATTCATGGGAGCCTATTTCTTCCAGGGGCTCCGAACTTTCACAGTGTTAACCATTTTTTCATGATTTTCAATTTCTTCATTTCCCTTTGATTTTCTGATGAAATCTTGATTCTGGGGGCTACGTCGATCCGATTGACTGACTATCAGCTTCGTTGGATAGCTCGATCGAAACTGACAAAGTGATCTTAGAAGCTGTATCTACAAATTCTAACATCTCAGGGCTCAAAATCTTGGGCGCCCTTTCTCTCCAGGGACGCCCAACTTAAGCAGACTTGGCCATTTTTCACTTTCTTCATCCTTTCACTTCTACAGATGATCTCGTCTAATCTGGTGATCTGGAGCTCGGATTGACTGACGGCTGGGCTTGTCGCGAAGCTAAGACGATTTTGGAGGGGGTTCTCTGGGAGTCACTTTGTCAAAAAGTTGAATTTGAGGCACGAAAAGTTTGGGCGCCCCTGGGCACTTGGGGCACTGAACTTCACCAGAGTTAGCCATTTTTCTGTATTTTCTTCTCTGCTTTTGACTTTGACTCTTGTCAGACCCTCTATTTCGCCTGTTGGATCTAGTGATGTGCCGGTAGTCTCATTGGAAAGCTTGTTCTGATCTGAAGAAGACATGTTGGAGGCTTCACTGGCAGATTCATTCGTTTGGGCCCTCGAAATCATCAATGCCTTTCTCTTCTAGGGGCGCCCATTTGCTCCAGACTTAGAATATTTTTCATTAGATTTTATCTTCAAGTTTAAACCTTCATTCTACATCTTCACCTCGATCTCGATTTACCGGAGAACGACAAGTCGGATGCTCTGACAAAGACACCCGTTGCAAAGCTATCTGAATTCTGGAGAGATTGAGCATATTTGACAACCCTTACTGCTGAGTTAGACCCCTCAAAAAGCTGGGCGCCCCTGGGCACCAGGGGCACTGAAAGTTCCCAAAGTTAGAAAAATTTCTAACATCTTCATGATTTTCACTTTGTCTCCTGTTTGAAACTGCTTTGATTGATCTCGAATTCCGGGTGACTAGATGATCCGTTGACTGCACTGTCGGACTCGCTGCAGAGCTGGAAGAATTCTGAACAATTTTGTCTGGGAGCTCAAACCTTAATTCCATCATTTGATGCCCTAAAAAGCTGGGCGCCTATTCTCTCCTGAGGCGCCCATGACAAGCAGTGTTAGAATATTTTTCATAGTTTTCACTTTCTTTCCTCGTTCTTTGTGCTTGCTCACCGACTCACCTTCTGTTCAATGCTTTGAGTGTTCAATCCGACGCCTGGCAGCTGACTGACCTCTATTGATGACCTCGGAGCTCCTGATATGCTTCTGAAAAAGCAGAATAGACCCACTAGGGCAAAACTGATCTTTTTGAGATTCTGACTGCACCAGCCTAATATGGATGTATTTTGAACCAATCAAAATCAGTTTGGACCCTGGCGGACAAACTTTCTATTTTTAGAAAATTTTGCCAGTATCCGTTTCGAAAGAAACCCAGAAAAAGTTACTACTTTTAGAAAATTTCTAAAAATAGCAATTTTCCTAAACAGTAGGGATGAAAAACTGAGATCTGGGTTTTGTAGATTAAGGTGCTCTAAGCAGACCCAGATCTTCAGATTTTGAGAATTTCAAGATTTTACCCCTCATGCAAGACATGCACACCCAGATTTTGACCTTTTTGGCTGATTTAACAAGACTTTTACTCATTTCTTCAAAATGTCTAAGTGTAACAAAAAATTTAAATTTGGGGTACAACAATATCATATACCAACATATTATCTTACTTGAAGTTTTTGTAATGACAATGCTAAGATTTTATAAATAAATAATGATATGCTGTTGTATGATAATAATATTAACTCTTGTTTGTTTTATAAGATTTTATAAGTAAATAATGAGTTAGATGATGATAATAATACTAACTTGTGTTTGTTTGATAAATAAGTAATGATATGTTGCTATATGATATAAATAAGTAATGATAAGATTTTATATCATTATTTGAAGTTTCTAACTCATGTTTGCTTCATACAGTACTTACCCTTCTTTTCCTCTACAAGCATGAGCTTCACTGAATGATGTGAGACTAATCTCAAGTTCATGGAAGAAAGAAATCTGAAAACCAACGATTTCCAATCCGAACTACAAACATATTAAAATTCAAAGAGGAGTCCACATCAGCAATATTATTTATGCACTATGAAATATGCATTGCACAATACAATGTAATCAGCAATATGAAAATAAACAAAAAGCTATCTTCCACAATTCATGGGCTAAACTCTCAATTTTATTTGCTCTCTATATCTCTATGCTATTGAAATGCATTTAAATTTCAAAAACAAGAAGAGTTTGTCCTTTTTTTAACAATTTTTTACATTTTTTTTATTCAAAATTTTCCAATTTAAATCCCAACTTTTTCTAAAAATCTTGTACTTCTGGTTTGCCAATTTTTTCTGCTATGTGCTGGCATTTCAAAGGAACATCAAATTTAGCATTCACTTGAGCTGGAAAATTTACAGTGATAGGGGATATTTATGCTGCATATTTTATTCAAACCTTAAGGTATGTTCATGTGCTGTCTTTTTAATAACATAAAATATTTGGGCTTACATGAAAATACCTTTGAATTTTGATCATGATCTTGATCATTTGGAATAATCTTAGATAAAAATTCCTGAGCTGCCTCAACAAGATTGTACACCATCACGCGTCCTTCTCGAGCCTTGGAGTTTGCCTATTACAAAAAAATCAATTGATCTTAAAAATAATTTTTACTTGGGAAATAGTTGAAAACGCATTTACTCAATGTATACATATTACTTAACCCAAAAAACTTTTAACCAATTGGACTTATTAGATCTCATTTCCAGTCTATTAGGGTCACTTCAATAGGTTCAATCAAAAATCGAAAGGGATTGATAAAAGAGTTTCATGATTGCTGCCATTGAAAGTTAGCATCTTGTTTCTTGGTGATAATACTTACAAAATTTGAAAAAATAATTGAAATGGCCTAGTGTGTCTTTGTCAACAAACACCACTGTCATCATTGTATTACACTTGGATCATTATCCATGGAATTGGATAGATGCAGGTTTAGTTATATGGGACCTTTTACATACTCTAATGCCCAGTTCTTATTCAAGGTAATTCAGAGATTAATCCATGCTTTAATAATATTAAATATTTATATTTTTGTCTTAGCTGAATCAACTAATACAATCACTAGTAAATTTTCTTTATGCCTCAACAGCACAAAGACACTCCTAAAACCCAATCTTGCAAAAAAACAGCAGAAATAGGGTTGCAAGACAAATTGTGATGCAAACAAGGATAGGGGATCAAATTGATGACAACCCTATCCTTGCCGCCAAGTCCCAAAATCACTGGGTTCATACATAGCCTGCTCCAAAGATCATTTGCGAGAACACCAAACTCAGATTATATTATTGTTTAAGACAAAAATTGTTAACAGGAAAATGTTTATTGCTGCTGAATAACACATGATACAGAACATCATTTTACTTCTCCAAATTGAAATGCTACAGAAAATTGAACAGAACGTCACAAGCAAATTACTATTGCAGGACAGAGCAGTACATGCTGATGATTTATTCTGGCAAAACATATACCTACTGACAACTAGACCACAAGCTACAACAGCTATGGAACACACAAAAGTCGGCTATAAATACTTGCAACAATTGGTTACAGAATATGATACAGCAGCTACGAGCAAATTACCTCCTTTTCTTCTGTGAAAGAACCCCAAAAATATTTTATATTAAAAACCAATAGAAAGATTTGGCTTTCAGCATTGAACATGTTGACTCTTCTCCTTCCATGTTAACCCTTTATATCCACTAACTTCTTCGCCTTTATTAAAGTAGTATTGTAATCTTTAATGGTCATCTTAGCTTTTAGTTAGTCAATAGTTTACTTTCAGTTAACTTAGTTTGCTTCAGTTAGATTTTAGTATCTTTCTGGTATTTGCTTTAATTCTGTTTAGTTAACGATTGTTTCTTTTTAGAAACATCGTCTTGTAATTTTTTATATAAGGAGTATTCCTCTCCTTTGTAAATAACGAATATCGAATATCAATTATCATTTCATGGTATCAGAGCTTAGGCTCAACCTTTTTTGGCGAATTTTTTAGCAATAAAAACTCATTGTTTCCTAATGAATTTTTTGAATTTCTTAGATGTTTTTGCTCGTTTTTCTTTTAAATCGAATGTTAATGGTTTACCCGGAAAGTTGAAAAATTATTTCGAAAGGTTTTTTGGCAGATTTTTGTATAAAATTTGTGGAGAAGTTTTTTGGCCGATTTTTTTTAAATAAAAATCAAGGGTTTTTTCTCTAAAAAATTTGCAAGAATTTTTTGAAGAGATTTTGTGAGCCGATTTTTGATAAAATTGAAGGGTTTGTTTCTAAGAAATTTCGCGGATCTATTCGTCTCAATTTTCTAAGAAGATTTTTGCAGGTTTGTTGAAGGAAAATCAAGGATCTATCAAAGCTGAAAATCACATCTCATTTTTTGTGAAATAACGTGGGATTTTTTGTAATAAAGATCACGTTTTTCCTACCTAATTTGGGTGAGGGTTTTCTCCTTTCTACCTGCGCATCTGAGTTACTTGGCAAAATTTTGAGCTTTTCCGACTGTTATTTTTGGTGTCACAACTAAGCAGTTCATGGACGGATTTTTTTATATCGTGAGTGAACTTATTTTTGGGCGATTCTGTTTTAAATTGCGACTTCATTTTGATGGATTTCTTTCCTAGTTTTTGTGCGATTTATGACAAATTTGCATGTCTTTCTACACATGACTGAGGGTTTTAATTTTGCGGCCTGTGTTCTAAAGAGTTCTACAACTTAGACTTTTCTGAAACCCGCGAGTACCTTTTCTTTCTGGTTTTTCTAGGTTCTGAAAAAAAAAATCGTGACAAGTTTTCTTAAGAGTTTTTCTTCCTTGTCGTCTGAAGTTTTGTGAAGGAGAATGCCTAGGGTTTTTCTATTCGCCACACCAAGGGTTTCTACAAATTTGTGCCTAATTTGCAAGGATTTTTGAAGAGTTTTTTGAAAAAAAAAATCTATAAAAAAATTTTTGTTGATCGTCAAAGTTTTTGCAAAAGAGTTCTGAAAAAATTTTGCAAATTTTCTAAGCTTTTGAAGTTTTTTTCTAAAAAAATTTTACTTTTTCTACCACCTTGGGAAAAGTTTGAGTTTTTGGCGATTTTTGTGAACAAAATCGCGGATTTTTGAGCCTCTTTTTTGACGATTTTTTAAAAATCGTGGGAGTTGTGCCAGCTGATTGTTCAAGGTTTCATGCCAACTGATCACAAACTTTACCTCGTTTTCTCAAGCTTTTGGAAAACAAGAGGGATGGTGTCTTTGACCAACGTTATGTTGGAAAGTACCCAGAGGTTCAACGGAAAAATTACAACACATGGAAGCAGAGGATGCTTACTATTTGTAATGTCCCCTTTTTCGGCATGATCGTGTTTGATGGTGGTTAGCCTATTACTCAGACTCTTGGAGGCTAACAGGTTTGGTTAGAGGGTCAAAGGCCTCATTTGGTGGGCTTTGTCGTTCTCATCCTTTGAGTTCAATGATTGGCTCACGGCAGGCTTTGGCAGTTCAGGGGTTGACAGCTTCTGACGACACGTCATTATGTGGGGTTATGAGCGAGTTATGAATATTTCAGTGGATTAAAGTGTTTTAATATATTTGACGGAATATTACAAAGTCAACTTGATTTTATAATAAAGTAATCACTTAAATTTATTTAAGTGAAAATTAAAAGCACTTTAGTGAAATATTTCATAAAGTGATTAATTGAATCACTTAAAGTGGTCGCCCAAGTATTTTAATGTGAACTATTGAAAAGGGTGATTTAAATATGTTTTAAAATATTTAAATGACACCAAAAGTGGCATCACTTCTTGGGATGCGTGCCTTTTGGCCTTATATGCAAAAAGCAAAGGAAATTAGAACTCATTATTGAATTTTTGACATTTTCTCTTGGCTTTGGCTTTGCTTGCTTCTCTGAGACAAGGGTTTCAAGAGTTTGCTTATCTCTGGAGAACGAAAACTCTTCACAGATCTATGATTGTGAGACTGTGAAAGATCAGTTGAATGATTGCAACAGCGGGGGCTTCAATTCAGAAGTTTCTACAGTGCTTAATCAGGGATTTTTGTGCATATTCAGTAGAGTTCTTCAATAAAATACAGGAGGGTTTGTGAGACAGGCACCTATCTTCATCTGGTGATCATTCCTGTTATGGTCGTTCTTTCCTTGCAAATGGCGTGGTTTCTTCTTGAAGGGCGTGGCTCTTAGATAAAGGGCATTTGGAGTTTTCTGGGAGAAACGCCTTCTTTATTGAGGGTTTCTCATCTCCTTCATTGGCGTCTAGCTTGTTCCCTTCATTTGCTTCAGTTTTTAGGCTGGAGGTTGCATTCAGTTGAATTCTATGCTTGAAATTGTTAGTTTTCATCATTCTTGGCTGGCAAACTGGAATAATTTCTTATTAAAATACTCTGGAGCATTTCGGGTATGTCTGAAATTTGTAATCTCTTTGTTTCAGTTATTTAATACCTTCTGCACTTCCATTTGGTAAATTTAAGCTCAGTTCTAAGTTTAATGAGCTTTTATATGCTGCACCCCTTTTATTTCTCTCTAGAAACTTTCTTAAAAAACTTAAAAGAACACAAAAAGATAATCAAAACAACAAGGGTTTGAAGAGGAGCCAGTTGGGCTCATCACACTATCTTTGAGTACCGGTGTCTGGATGCACTTGTTCTAGGTACAAAAGTCTGTCCTATTGTGACCTTTTCACACATCGCCCCATTGCAAAAAATGGGAACCCCCTATTTTTTTTGCTTTTTTCGTCTTGGCGTCGCAACTGCTAATCACCAGTCTTTTTACAATGAGGATATAGAGTTTTGAAGAGTCATCCGAGCCAAGTTAAGAATCCAAGCTTGGAACAGTGCATACACATCGTCAAAGTGCTTTGAAAGTATGGAGGACAAGGATCGCCATTACTTTCAGTCAATTCTGACAGTTCCTATTTTTTAGGGATTCTACTTTTTTGCTTTTTGCTTTTTCATTTTTGGCACTTTTGGACCAATCCAAGACTTCCTATTTTTTAGGGATTTTGTTTTTTTCCATTTCTAGCAATTTCTATTTTTAGAAAGTGCCAAGGTCCCACAGGTAATGGAGTCAGCATTTCCATCTTTAGAATCAAAAAATTCAGCCCTCCAGAAAGAAAAATCAAGAAAATCAAGCAAAAAGCAAGTAAAAATCAAGAAAAATCATGAAAAATCAAGAGAAAATCATATGGCGAGATGATCCAGAAGAAGGCTTGCACTAGCATGAAGTTGAGAAAGTCCGCTTGGAAGAAGAGATGCACTTGTCAAGACACCTTAGAAGTCCGCCATGGGTATGTCAAGTCATCAAGGAAGTCCGCCATGAGGGTGGCAAAGACAATGACAAGTCCGCTTGGAAGGAGCAATGAGAATGGCAAGGACATTAAGAAGTTTGCCATACACATGGAAAGAAATTCATGAAGTCCACCCTTGGACTAGGAAAGAAAAATGGCAAACATGTCTTGAGGTCTGCCCAAGTGGAAAGGAAGCATGTCTAAGCACAAGAGAAGTCTACCCAGCACTTGGATGGGAAATGGCAAGCATGAAGTCAAGTCCGCTTGAAAGAATGTCAGGCCAGCCTCCAAGTTCGCCCTAGGCAAGATGTCAAAGACAAGACAAAGTCCACCCACTTCTTGAGAGCTTGGCATGAACATCATGAAGTCCACCCTAGCTTGAAGAAGTAAGTGTCAGGACAAAGCTAAAGTCTGCCCAGCCAAGAGGGGGAAGAAAAACTTAAAATTTGGCTAAGTATGGACGCCTAGGAAAGAAAATTTCATGAAATTGGCTAAGTATTGGCCCCTTGGAGAATAATGTTTCAAAATTTGGCTAAGTGTTAAAAGTAGTAATGTCAAGGAAGTTTGCCATGCCTTGGTCAAGATGGAGACAAAGTCCGCCATAAGGAAAATGAGGAATGGAAAGCATCAAGAGAAGTCCGCCCAACCTAAGGCAAGAACATCTTGAAGTCTGCCCAGCCTAACATGAAGATGGCTTAACATTCATGAAGTCCGCCAAGAGTTAGTCAAGTCACCTAGAAAGTTCGCCACGCTAAAGGAGAACACAGCAAGCAAAGGATAAAGTCCGCCCACACCAAAGATGAATGGAAAAGAGACTTCAAAGTCCGCCTTGGCCAAAAGAAAGATGTCCAAAGCAGCTCAAAATCCGACTTACCTCTAGCAAGGAATGTCCAAAGCCTCAAAAATTCTGACCTTGGCATAAAGAGTGGATGGCAAGACCAAAGTAAAGTAAGCCCAAGGAGAAAAAATTCAGAAAATTGACTAAGTGTTGGAAGGAAAACAAGAGGAATAAAGAGGAAAAGTAAAGAGGAAGTGAATAAAATCCTTGTCCAGGGATGGAATTTGTCCTACATAGCACAAGCCAAATTCACAATTGAAGACAAATCCACAGGCAAAGTTCATCTGAAACCTTAGCTAAATGTTGAATGGTCCACATGACGGTATTACAAAATGAAACTGAATAGCCAAAATTTGGCTAAGTATGGGAAATACTTCACAGAGAAAATTCCAATTTCCTCCATTGTGGCAAAAGCACAAGGGAGTTCCTCTCCAAATTCAAGGCGCTTGAAGGAATTTCAAAGCAATCCGGAAAGAAAGACTTGATAACTTCAAGTCTAAACATGTGCTCCAAGGCAAGACTTCCGATACAAGTGAGAAGAAGAAATCAAAGTCTCAAAGCAAATCCAAGATCAAAGCTAGGTAGAAACAAGCACCAAGGACAGAGTCATTGGCAAAGAAATATATTCTAAGGCAAGCACATGGAACAGGACCAAAGTGACCAAGGAAGACATCCAGCACACCGAGGTGGCGCCTCGTCATCTTCCAACCAATCAAATTGTTCCAAATCAACATGCAACAACTTTCTATTTTAACAACTTTCTATTTTATTGTTGGTTCATATTTAGCAGAAGGACAAGTGTCCCTAAATGTAATTTTCTTATTGGTCGAGAATGAAGTTAGTTGTGACCAACCCTAATTAGGGTTTTATTTTAATCTCGGTCGTTGATCCTAAATCAATCTTGGCCATTGAATTGTAATCGAAGAGCCTATAAATTGAGCTTGCCCCTCATTTGTAAAGTGTGAAGAAAGTGTATGAGATTGTTGTGTATTGCTACTTCGGATAATAAAAGCTCTTATGCATGATTTGCTTTGAATCCCTTTTATTGTCAAGTGGTTTGCAAGGTTGCATAGTTTCTTCAACATTAGATTAGAATTAAGATAGAATTTGATTTGAATGTTTGTTAAATGAATGAAAGATTTGATAGTATTGATTGGTGAAACTTAGCTCATACTTTCTTTGAATAGATGATTTTTATTCAATGCATAAAGTTAGCCTAAGCTTATGATTGTGGATGCTTAACTTCAGTCTGGATAAGTATT
>VDFB02269634.1:0-12180 GCA_007258455.2 Sequoia sempervirens | reverse complement strand
CATTTAGAACTAAATGGGGCACAATAGCCTACAAGAGAATGCCATTTGGTTTGTCAAATGCTGGAGCTACTTTTCAAAAAGCTATGGAAATGGCTTTCAAAGGTTTAATGTATAAGATTGTGCTGGTTTATTTGGATGACATAACTGATTTCTCAAAAAATCCAAATGAACACTTTGATCATTTGAAAAAGATCTTTGAAAGGTGTAGAGAGTTTGGTATCTCTCTCAACCTAGAGAAATATGTGTTTGTTGTACATGAAGGTAAGTTGTTGGGATGTATTGTATTGAAACATGACATCACCATAGATCCAAAGAGAGTAAGTGCTATTCTTTCTCTTCCTTTACCAACACACAAAAAAGGGCTGCAAATTTTTTTGGGTAGAATCAACTTTGTTAGAAGATTTATTCTAGATGTTGCTGAGTTATTAGTGCCTCTTACTTCAATGTTAAAGAAAAATGTTTCCTTCAGCTGGACTAAAGAAGGAAAAAGAAGCTTTGAGCTCATCAAAGAAGCACTTGTAGCTACTCCCACTTTGTTAAACCTAGATTTCTCAAAAGATTTTATACTGTATGCATATGGAAATATTGATATTATTGCAGCTATCTTAGTTTAGGAGAATGATCATGGGTTAGAACAACCTTTAGCTTTTTCCAGTCAAATCCTCAAAGATTATGAGCTTAATTATTCCTTTGTGGAAAAGAATGTCCTTGCAGTTATCAGAAGTTTGAAAAAAATTAGACACATGCTTTCTAACAACAGGATTAAATTGTTGGTTGCTCACCCTTCAGTTAAGGAATTTTTGCTGAATAAAGATTTGAATAGTAAAAGAGCTGGTTGGGTGACTAAAGTGATGGAATATGATCTTGAGATAAAGGTTACCAAGATGATAAGAGGTAAAGGTCTCTGTGAATAGCTTATAGAGAACAGTAACAACAGTACAGGAGAAGAAGAAAATGCTATTCTAGCTCATTAGGATGAAGAACAAATTGCTGCACCTATTTCTTCTACAGGTTGGGTGAAAGAAATGAGACATTTCTTGTTAACTGGTGAATGTCCTCATTTGAGTAAATAAAAAAAAGGTACTAGAGGCTGCAATCTATTCCCTATGTACTCTTAAATGGTTTTCTTTTTAAAAATATTTTCATGGTGTTTTGCTAAGGTGCATAGAAGCTGATCAAGTTGATAAAGTTTTACATGAGTTTCATGAAGGATCAGTTGGTGGTCACTTCTCTCCAAGAGCTACAACTCTTAAGATAATGAAAGGAGGCTACTATTGGCCTAGTTTGTTCAAATATGCACATTCATGGGTAAGGAAATGCAAAGAGTGTTGAATATTTGTAGGAAAAGAGAAGTTGGCAGCCCTTCCATTGCAGCCAATTTAGATTGAACAACCCTTTATGAAATGGGGTTTGGATTTCATTAGAGTCATAAACCCACCTGTAGGTGTAGGCCACAAGTGGGTACTCACAACCACTAATTACTTTTCAAAATGGACCGAAGCTGTAGCACTTAAAGAGGCTAATGAGACAACTATTCTGAACTTCTACGAAGACTTGATAACCAGGTTTGGAGTTCCTGAATCAATAGTTTCAGATAATGCACTTGCTTTTATAGGAACTAAGATATCTGATTAGGCTGTTAGAAATGGTGTTTATTTGAATAAATCTTCTAACTATTATCCTCAAGGCAATGGAAAAGCTGAGTCCACAAATAAGAATATTCTCAGGATTATCAAGAGGACTATGGAAGGAAATCAGAGATCTTGGCATACTAAGTTGAAATCAGCCTTGTGGGCTGATAGAATTACACCAAAAAGGTCAACAGGACTATCACCATACATGCTTGTGTATGGAAAAGAAGCAAGGCTGCCTATATCCCTTGAGCTTCCAACCTCAATTTAGTCAATCAACTTGACATGATTGAAGAAGAGCCTATGATAGCAATATTAGCTCAATTAATTGAATTGGAGGAGATTAGAGCTGAAGCAACGAAGAAGATTGAACAACACCAAGCTCAAGTGAAGAGGTCATTTGATAAGAAAGCACCTCCAAGAGTATTCGAGGAAGGAGATATAGTGCTAAAATGGGATGAACTTAAAAGCAAACCTGGAGAGTACTCCAAGTTTGACACATTTTGGATTGGGCCTTCCATTATATCAGAGCGGAAATGCCTTCCAATTATCTAAGTTGGATGGTGAAGTGGAGCAAATTTTAGTGAATGGGATTCACCTCAAGCATTGCTTTTGAGGTATGATCTAATTTGTACATATTTGAATAGATTGTAGTGTCAAATAAGTGCTGTTGCACATAGATTAGTTGCATATTTGTTTTCTCTAAGTGCTATTTTGCACAGTTGGTTTGTTTACTTTGAGTTTTGCTGGGGGGAAATAAGGAAAAACTTTGCTATTACTCATTATGGTTCAATCAAGTAGACATCTTTCATTCATAACATGGAATGGAGAATTCAATGTCATGAACAACAAATGTTTAATCAATGGAACTATAATCAAACAGTTACAATAAAATGAATGAACTCTATACCAAGTTTTGAGTTAGAAAAAGGAAGAAATGGACTCCATACCCAATGGATAAGCAAAGAAACTTTCCTAATTTTTTTAGCAGGAAAACACCCCTGAGAGGTCGCTAAAAATGTTACTAATTTTTAGCTTCCTGCTTAAATTAGTGAAGAGTCAATGGGAAATTATTTGGTGGAGTATAAAATTTTGATGCATAATTCATCCAATGAACCTTTGTTTCTTGAATGAAGGATTTTTTAAAAAGAATTGATTTATCAGAATTATTCCACAGTTTGCATGAAATTGTTGAACAACCTAGACAAAGCAACAAATAGTTCATTTAGAAAACAAACATTCAGAGGAGTGAAGTAAACATACATTATTTTCTACAATGTTTGTCATTGCTGATTATTAGAAAAGAATTACAATTTTGGAGCAAAGTGTGTAGGAAATATCATTCATTATGAGTATAAAGCATATGCTTTAAAAAAATTTCATTTTAGTTATTTCATATTGTGTAACTGAAAACAAGTCAAATGAGAATACACAATTCATAACATGATATGAAATAACTAATTTATTAAAAGCAGTGTTTTTGTAATCCCTCACAAGCCATGGGTTTGACAAAGTTGATTTGATTCAACAATAAGTGTAAAAAATACATCTAAAGATCAACTAAAAGAAGAAAGAAACACAAGAGGAGGTCATGTCCGTCATTTCCTTAAGGGCTGATGTAGGGTTGACTCATTACTCTCCAGCTTGATCTTCAATGTCTTCAATGTTTCCTCTTGCTCTTGAGTTCCAAATGCACCTGTAGTTGGTCATAAATTTTTGTTAGAGCTCAAGGAATGAGATCCAATTACATGCTTATCAACAGATATATGCTTTTTAGATATTATAAAATTAAATCAGCTTAATCATTATCTAAGAGATGAATGAAAAACTGCCAGATCTAATCATCATGAAAACAATCATTGGATTCACTATTTTTTCTAACTTGTTTGCTTCATATGCAAATATAGGAAAAATATTGTTATTATTTCATCTATCTACAACATGAGTGGTGGAAAATGTGGCTCCCACAAGGGTTGATCCCAACTCATAATAATGGCATAAGCAATATAAAGGAAAAGTAATCAAGGTCATCTATGCAATTTTTCAAAGATAGTGAACAGGCATACATATTAAGTTCACAAAGCAATCATCAAGGGAGATCACATTGCCATGAAAACATCACCAAAAAGTACATTACAATGCAAAAGGTAGTACACACTATTGAAAAATTAGATATAAAGTAAGGTAGCCATGAAAGAGGTTCAAAAGAGAATATTACTGTATATGTCTAAAAATGGTCATGATATTTACACTACTCAAATATGAATTATTTAATTAATCTTCTAAAGTCATCTACATATAAATAAATTTAATTATTTATTTATAGTGTTCACTTTTATAATTTTTCTACCTTAATTAAATAAATAACTTTATTTAATTATTGACATTTCCTCATTATTCCTTCTTTAATTAAATTAAATAAAATAATGACATTAACATCATATCATTCAAAGTTTGAATATTTGAATATTCAAATAATGGAATATTCTCTTCATCCCATAATTAAATGAAATATTAAATATCAATTTAACATTTTCCTCACACTCTAAATTCTAAAACATACTATATGAAGCTATATCCTGCTCTTTCACTTCCAAATTAAATAAATTTAATTTATTTAATTTTAACTCATTCTAAACTTACTCTTCAAAATGGCAATTTCCCTTCGGATCTTAATGACGGAAATTGAAGGAAAAGGGAAACCTTCTATCTCCCTCTCAAACTTACGAAAATCTTCCACCGTCCATTCTAACAAGCTTAATCCCGCTAATCAATCAAACACCTAGTCCTTCCAAAACTTATAAATGCCAAATCCAAAGTTGTTACCACGATACATACAAAACACACTAACACACATGCAATCGTGCATCAATAAAATTTTATATCACAAAATGCATACTTTCATCTTAGCATAGCCTTGCATTTAGCATAATATGCATTTTAAAATCTCGTTCTTCATGCTGTCATTTTGTTGAGCTTGATCTGCTGATCTGAGAGCCATTGGAAACAACAAAATGCTGGAGTTAGAGAGAGATAAGACAATTTCGGGGAAGTCATTACGCTTTGTTCATTCCGCTTTTTCGCTTACGTATCGTCTTATTAATATGTGTTTGAATTTCATTTAAATTGATACAATTCACCACACGATAAATGATTTCACCGTATTTGTACCCACGCACTTAACATTATCTCGAAGTTTGTTTTGATAGTTTTCATGTTCGAGTCAACTTTTGGAAAAATTTTACGGTATTCGACATTTTCTGTGGCTCATACGGGTTTTTTGACTCTTTTGTTTTGCAGGATTTTGGAGCGCATATAGTAACTATTTCAGCGCATATAGTAACTGTTTCAGCGCATATAGTAACTGTTTCAGCACATATAGTAACTGTTTCAGCATATATAGTAACTGTTTAGGCTCATATAGTAACTTTCCTTTGTCACATATAGCAACTGTTTTAAGAGCATATAGAATCTTTCTTAATGGCCAAGAGATATAATTCGCTTTCTACAAGATATATTCCCCGTTTCCGCACATATACCTTATGTTCAAAAGTATATACCTTCGTTGCATGATATGGATAGAACAAAATACGTAATTCCCTTTGTTCATGCCTTCCACAGACAAAATTGTTTTTCTTTTTCTAGATTTTAAAATGAAACAATCCTAGGGTAGACACATCTGGATAAAATGAAGCAATCTAGGATAGTCACCACACAATAATCTTGCAGTTAAAATTGAACAAACTTGTTTTTAGTGAAGCAACATCTTCACTTAGGTTAGATCATTGTGATTTGTCGAAATGAACATTTGTTGCTTTTGATCAAGGGCAATAGGTTCATGTTTCCTTAACTAGGTGATCGTATCACTGAATTTCGCCTTTTTCGATTTCATGAATTTTTATTGCTTTAATTACATCCTTAGAGATTCACTGTAGTGGAAGTACCACCCCACGAATGACTCAAGGGTTCAAGCCAGCCGCTATCTCACCACTATAAAATTTAAAAATATGGGGAAACCCTCTTTTGTAGGTAGTGTGCAAGATAACCATCCCCAAAACCTTTGTTCTAAAGGTTGGGAGGTCTCCTGAGGGAGTTTATTATTGCCACACCGAACGAAAATCCTTACTACGAACCTAGTGTAGTGGCCAGCCGAAGTCAGTTTCCAAACATTCTAATAATCACAGTGCAAGGGGAGGGAAGAATCTATCCCCAAGACACTCACCATATAATTGCCAAGGACCGTTTGCTCAGGGGATCTGGTATCCACTTCCATAACTCTGAGTACGCGCCTAGAAAAGACAAAAACACGGGCGCCCCTTCGGGGGTGACACGACTGTGTGAGTCGATGCAGTTCTAAGATGTGGGCTGTTGATTATTAGAATGACCTACTTGAGCATTAAGAGTGAGTCTGCTTGAATTGTCTTTCATGTGCAAAACCTGTGAAAACATTTGTTGAAAACATTTTCTTGATCAAACACTTCATGTTAGTATAGGGCTTTAAGAACAATTGTTTTCAAAAATGTTTGTTGTGTCTTCCATCACATTAATTCAGATAAAGAGATCATTCAAAATGAACATGAAGAACAACAACTGAAAGCATTCAAAATTTATTCACACCTTTGGTCCAATGACATTTTCAATACTTTTCCCATGCTTAGAGATTGGAAATCAACAAAATTTCCTAAGAAATCAGTTTCCAAAAGGATTAGAAAACCCAAGAAAACATTAGGATACAAGAAAACATTGCAAAAGAGAAAATTCTTGTACAAAATTTGACACGTCTTGCTTCATTACCAAGGATTTCTTCATAGATACCAAGACTTTGTTAGAGGATTCACTGGTGAGTATGCTGTAGATCCCTTAGATTCTCGAGCTTATTATCAGAGATTAGCTCTATCACAACAGCATAATCATAATCAACCTCTTGAATTTGACAACATACCCCAACCTTCTATAGAATATCCTTCACATCCCAATCAAATCCTTCAGTGATTTTGGAACCTTTCTTCGAAAAAAAAGATCAAAACCTTAAGAGTGCAACTCTCAAACAAATTTCTAATTATTGATTCAACTTCCCCAATAGGATTCTGACATCCTTCATCATTAGAAGCCACAATAAAAAATTAGGAACATCTTGGATCATATCATAAGATTCCACATCTTATTAGATCAAGATATCATCATCATCGCACTTGTCAAAACTAGGATCTAAGTTTAAAAGAATTTTTCAAAATCATATGCCTATCTTCACAAGATCCCAATTCAATAAATTGAAGGACAAAATCCAACAAGAAGGTCATACTCAAAACGTTCAAGAAGAGGGTGAAAGCAACAATCCTCTTTACATCATGAATCGTAATCCACTTTTTGACAAAGATACGGATAACAGAGAAGAAAATTCGTTCCACCAATACAAAGAAATGAACAAAACACAGATAGATAGTGATGAGGAACAAGATGAGGAACGTCTTAGAGAGGCTAAGCAAGATCCAAAATTTCACAAAGCCATCGAAAAGATCTTGCAGCGAGATAAGGAAAAATATTTTCGCTATCTAGCCGAACAAGGGGCTAAATTGCCTCATGACTTTAATATTGAAAAATTGAAAAACAAACCTGAAGAAAAACCCCTTTATGATCTTAGTGCTTTGACCCAACAAATCAAAGCACTTCAAGGACAAATCAAAGAGTTACAAGGGGGAACAACCACAAAGAAATATACTCTGGAGGACATTTTTCCTTATCCTTTCGATAGAAGTCTTAACATGATTCCTTTTCCCAAAAGTGCTTCCGAAACATGACATTAGAATTCGCTCACGAAGACACTTACTTGCTGCGATTGTTTCCTAGGAGCCTTGGAGTTCACTCTATGGAATGGCTATCTAAGATTACACCTCCTGTCAGAACATTTGAAGAATTAATCAATTTATTCATATCACAATATGCCTACAACATACAACACCAGATCACCATGATAGATCTTTGCAAAGTTGCACAAAAACCTGGCGAATCCTTCATTATGTTTCTTCAGAGATGGAGAAGAATGTTTGCCAGATATCCACGTCTTGTTCCTGAAAAGGAAAAGATGGTTACCTTCATTAACAGTTTAAATTTAGAAATGAGCTATCATTTGAACTTACATTGTCCTTCTTCTTTTGAGAAAATGATTGAAGATGCCATAACCATTGAAAATGCTTTGGTCAAAAGAGGAATAATAAAACATGACAAAGACAATCCTAGCTCATCCAACCATCACAATAATCAGGACAAGTCCAAATTCTGGACTCGCAACAAAAATATGGTGAATGATGGTGTTGTTGATGTGAATCATGCCTCAACCAAGCCATTTGTCCTCAGTACTCCAAACAATCGCAACAACAATGTCAACTCGATTGCAAATCACGGAAATAATCCTCCTCCTCCGAGGATCAATATAAATCAACACTTTACTCCCAATCAAGGGATTTCCAACAACCAAGGTTACCGAGGAACCAATAACAATCACAATTCCTTAGGGAACACCTCGAATACAAATCCGCAAAGGTTTTCATTCTTCTCTAATAGAAGAACTTTCACTTCATTGGGTCAATCTTTAGAATCTGCATTCAAAGAGTTGATGGCCAAAAATGTCATTACTTTATTGCCTCAACGAAACTATGAACCCAGTGTAAAGCCTCCATCATGGAATGATGCATACTATTGTGATTATCATCGGTGCAAAGGTCATCGCACGAATAATTGCCAAGCCTTGAAGAATGCCATTCAAGACTTAATCGACAATGACATCATTACAATAGAAGGACATCAACAATCCAACGCAGACCACCAAGCATTTCACAACCCTTTGCCCAACTATCAAAAGGGTGAGTCTTCTGAAAAAAATGTGAATCATATCAATGATGATCATATAATCAATCATCTCTACACAAACGACGAGCGGGTAAATGTCATTAAAGTCAAGAAGGTGAATATAGAGAAGTCAATGCAACAACAAGAGGCAATCTAAAGTTGTTCTAAAGGGCACCTCTTCAAAATCCATCAACTCTCCACCTCAACATCAATATGATTTATCAATCAACTGAAAACCCCTGTCAGCTTCTATTCGAACTATTGAAGATTTCCCCGTACCATATGAAATTTAAAAAGCCCTCGCTTGAAAACAAATGTATCTAACTGATTTGGATGTGAACTAATTTCAAGTTACAGTAGGACACTTGTCCTCACCCGCTATTTCATTCCCAAAAAAGATGACGCTTCCATAACTCATCCCCATAATTCATCATTGTACTTTAGAAGCCGGCTCATGTTTTGTATCTAATTTGTGCCCCATTGTGATGGAGGTGCCGGGTTTGAACATCTCGTACTCATGAAGTTGGTTAAGGCTTTAGGATTTATTGAGACTCCATTGATTTCAGAAGAAAGATTACTATAAAAGCTTATGATGATGAAGAAAGAGCATCCAAAGGTCTAATCATATTGCCAATCAGAGTGGGCCCTGTTATCAAGAATACTTTCTGTCAAGTATTGGACCGTGATCTTGCATATAACATCTTATTGGGTCGTCCTTGGATCCATGAAATGCAAGCCGTCCCATCAACCTATCATCAATGTCTTAAGTTTCCTTATGATGGATAGGAAATCACGATACTGCCGATAATTCCAATATTCAAACTTGTGCCAACATAAAAGCCACTCAAGATACTTTGGTCCCTAACAATCGAGAAGCTCATGCTAAGACTTCTCTAAAGATTGACACACAAATCGGTCAATTGACCAATAGTTTTGAAAAAAAAATGAAATTCAAGGATAATGGAGTTGGAGAATACTCTCTTTGTCTTGCCAATTTACCTACATCACCTCAATCACATGGACAACCGTCTATCAGGGAACATCAAATATCAGCAACATCAACATCAAAGCAACCACCAATACAGCCAATCACAAAATTTAATGGACAATTCATCAAAGAAAAATTCCCCATGGAAGATCTTGAGGATACAGAAATTATAAACTGGCTCTATAAAGATAAAGATGAAGCAGTCTTTAATGTCAAATTACCCACGGAAAAATATGGAAAAGGGTACTCAATCATGCAGAAGATGGGCTATGATAAAGGTCCTATTGGAAAAAGGAAAGGAGTAGTTGAACCTATTCACCTCCATGGATTTGCTGCCAAAGAGAAAACTGGATTGGGTTATGATACTCACTCCAAAGAAAGCACATCCAATCAACTACATGGCACTGTCTTCGCATTGCAAGAAGGCTCAGATTCACGAAAAGCATGTTTGGTAACAGTTCAAAACTTTGTGGATAACAATTCAGATATAGACTCTGTTGAATATGAATGGGACACCATTTACAATGATGAGTTCTGGAGGGATAAAGAGGTTGATGTAATACACCAGTATGCCCCAACTCTAATTGAAGGTGAAGGTTCAAGGACCTAAACCACAAGAACTGAACCAAGTACCAATCCATGATTTAGGTGATAATCGAGTCGACGCAAATGATCAAGATTATCATGAGGATAGTATCATCATTGATCCACCTCATACCACGGATCCTACAAACAACTTTGTTATGACCATAACCATAGCTGATTTCATGCAACCTGATGACCGGATACCTTTGATCTATCCTGATCTCATTGATTGGGATTCATCTGAACCTATTGATATACCTATGTTTCCAAGTGATGAAGCTATTGTAAACTTCCTTTCAGCAGAAGATGTAAATGATTGTTCCACTAACGATTTTCGATATAAAGTCTTTGATCAGGAGAGTGTCAATTCTCCTAGCTGCAAAAGTAAAAAAAAAAAAAAGAGATCTAATGGTGAAAACCAGAATCTGGCAGTATTAGATCAAACAAAAGATAAAATAAAGAGCGTATCAGATCATGAAAACCTTTTTAAGGCACCAGACAATGGGAATCTTGACACTCTCCCAGAGCACTACCATGAGCGATTTCCTATTCTGATTGAACCCACAAATGCAGTCAACCTTGAAACTTCAGACAAACCAAGGATCCTACAGTTAGCTACATCAATGACAGAGAAAGAAGTACTAGAGTTTATGGAGTTTCTAAAAACAAATCAAGTCAACTTTTCTTGGTCTTATGCAGACATGCCAGGTCTCAATCCTGATTTGATCATGCATCATTTTTCTATCAAACCAGGAGTTAAGCCTATGAAACAAAAACTCAGAAAGATGCACCCTCATGTTACATTATTGGTTAAGGAAGAACTAAGAAAACTTCTAGATGTAGGCTTCATAAGATCAATTGACTATACAAAATGGATCTCTAATATTATTGTTCATGTATCTAAACTGAGGATAAAACTATAAGAATATGCGGATTTGAGAGATCTTAATAAAGAAGCATGTCCTAAGGATGACTTCCCAGCGCCAAACTTATCGACACACTATAGTTGACTGTGGTGGGCATGCCATGTATTCATTAATGGATGGTTTTTAGTTTATAACCAAATCAAAGATTGTACCCAAAGACTAGGAGAAAATAGGCTTTCCACATGTCCATGGGGAACCCTCTTGTTAGACATCATGCCTTTTGGTTTGAGAAGAATGTTGGGGCTACTTATCAAGGGAGCCATGACTACAATCTTTCATGACATGATGTACACATTCATGGAAGATTATGTTGATGAAAATTTGGAAAAATCATGCACCAGAGAAGGACATCTTGAAATATTGTCCAAAATATTTATAAGATTAGAGAAATTCAAAGTTTGCCTCAACCCCAAGAAATGTGTCTTTGGGGTCAAATCCGGAAAACTCTTGGGGTACATTTTTTTAGAAAAAGGAATTGAAGTGGATCCGGCTAAAGTATAGGAAATTATGGAAATTCCTCCACCAAGGAACATCAGTCAGTTGAGATCACTACAGGGATGACTGTAGTCTATATGAAGGTTCATCGCACAATTGGTCGACAAAAGTTTACCTTTCACACATTTACTGCATAAGAATGTTCCTTTCAAGTGGAAAAATGTGAATTGGATTTTCAACAAATAAAATAGTATTTAATGACTCCACCAATGCTCGTACCACCAAATCCAGACAAACCACTAATCTTATACATTGCCGCTACAGAGACATCTCTGGGGGCATTGCTAGCGCAAGAAGACTCTACAGGAAAATAACGTGCAATATACTACATCAACAAAACACTAACAAGTCATGAGCTCAACTACACTTCTATCGAGAAGGTTTGTCTGGCAGTAGTCTTTGCTTCATAGAAATTTTGGCATTACATGTTAACTCATACAATCAATCTGGTTTCAAAGATTGATCCACTCAAATATTTGTTAAGCAAAGCATCATTGACAAAAAGGTTAGAAAAGTGGGTAATGATTCTGAGTGAGTTTGACATACATTATGTTGATCGCAAGGCAATCAAAGGATAGGTTATTGTTGATCAACTAGCTGAAGCATCATTGAAAGTAGACCATCCCCTGCACATTGAATTTCCAGATGCTGATGTCTTTACTGTGGAATATAAACAACCATGGTCTTTATATTTTGATGGTTCTTTCAC
>VDFB02269633.1:0-20936 GCA_007258455.2 Sequoia sempervirens | reverse complement strand
AAGCACAAAACATTCAAAAAACACCAAAATCCTAAAAAAAATCATAAAATCTTAGAAAAGACAAATATTTAGAAAATAAAAAAACCAAAACATTTGAAATTTTTAAAAAATATGAGAAACAACCTTAAAACATTGCAAAACTCCAAAAACATCAAAATATTTTAAAAAATCCATCTGTCTCATCTTGCTTTCACCCGCAATAAGCATCACTCATAATAAACGATTGTCATCCTCAACCATTGGTGAAAAAATTGGAAACAAGTCTAGCAGGTGAAAAAGTGAAAACTCAAAACGTCAAGTCTCAGGTTTGAGTCAATACATAAACAAGTTGGTCAACTCTTTGTGTCAATATCCTATCATCCAATCAATCATATTTCAATCATCTGATAAAATCATGTCCTAGGATGTATCCTTCCTACAATGGGTATTATTTATCAGAAAGAACACTTTGGATAAATTAAATGATGTGTCGCCATCCACTAACATGTGCTAAGATGTATCCTTCCTATAATGGGCATTATCTTTCCGCAACAGTTTTAGTTCTTATCCTTAAAAACATATTTCCTTTTGGTTAGCGGTATTGAAGAACATCAACTTGTTTGCTTACTTTATCTTTTTCTTTTGACTTATCTCCTTATGCTCATTCCAATAACCTCTCGATCATATCCAAACAATTGGATTTAGAGAGACAGGAATGGGGCAATGATCATTATCTTTTGTCTGCTATTCTTGTTGGACATTCTTGTAATATAACTTGGTGAATACTTGCTTTGTTACATATGTATGGAGGGTGTTTTGGAGCAGCTTGTTGACTATTACATTGATAGGTTATGCCTTTCCATGTTTTCATCTGAGATGTTTGAAACTTATAAAGTGGATCCTAGCAAGGTTTCTATATGTCAGGTGTGAACAAGAAAACTCCTATCTATTTGTCGAGTCAAATTCCATCACACTAGGTACAATGCCATTCTAGTTCTTTATACCTTGATGCATCATATCTATGTGTGTTATCAAACATAAGATAAGTAGCCCTTTTAAAGTCCTAATTGTTGATAAGAAATCATCATCTATCATCATCATCATATTTAATAAAGTCTCGATCGATCATGGACTTGTTGGATCCTCTTGTCATTATTTCTTCTTTCTTCTCTCCACACTAACATGCTATCATCATCACCAGTGCATCCATCCTGCATCCACAAACCATCAACATTTTGCACATCATCCCATATGCATGTTCATCATCATAATATAGATATGTTAGTCTAAGAATCTTATAAAACCATACATTTGCATAAAACATCCATTGCATAATCATGTAGGCATTATCACATCATCCATCTCATCCATCTCACATGCATTGCATTATCATTTAAGTTGTTTAGGATAATATAGATTGGTTATTCTAAGCATCTTAAAACCATCTCATTTAGATCATCATCATAACCATCCATTTTGAACTTCTTTATCATGATATTGACCCTCAAATCGAATCTTTTTCAATCTCTCGAGGGGGCAATGTACTAGTGTACTTCTTTCCACTGGGGTATCTGAATAAATCATAATTTTTAAAAATTTTGATCATGGTAGGTTTATTCTTTGAACCAACGCAGGAAGTACATTGTTTCAAAGAGGGGGGAAATTTAGACATGTAAAATTAACATCATGCATTTAATCAAGTTCAATAAAACCATTCATCAATTAAATCGAGTCTATTTGATTTATCTCTAATGTCATCTATTTAAATTGAATAAATCAACTTTATTTAATTTAAGCCTATCATTATCCATCTTTGATTAACTAAATAAATATCTATTTAATTAAATCTAAAAACATCATTCATCTCCTTTTTGATTTAGTTTAATCTTTAAATCTAAAGCAAAAAGGTCAAATCACTTAAATCCCTCACTAAATTAATCTAATCATGATTAATTTAATTTAACTCATGTAACATTCTCTATATTTTCCCACTTGCACAAATATAGCATTTTAATTCATTTATAAAATCCTCATTTTCCTCAACAAGGCATCTGGAATATTCTCCTCTTCAAAGCTTGTCCTCCCAAAACAAGTTAGACTTGTCCCTCCTAACAGGTTCAACTCCTCCTTAGCACAAATCCCTCCTACTGATAAGGCATTAAAGTCCTTTTTCTCCTCCTAGCCAAAAACCTTAGTCTCCGGAAGTCAACTAATCTCTGTTTATTTGTACATCCTCCATCCACTGCAGGTGAGCGGTTCTTTCCTATTATTGGTCTCTGTCCTTAAATTCACCCATTTCTGTTTATCCCCACTGTCCCAAGCCAAAAGAACAACATCTCAGAGTTTGGATTCTGTCCCACACCTCGACATTGCAATTGGTACACATCTAAGAATCACATAGCTCCCTGTTCCATCAGACAAGGATTGGGAAGGCTTTTCCACAAAATCACTAACTAATTAATAGTGATATGATTTACGCTTCCATGTTTCACTGTAGTCTTTTCAATTAGTTTATCTAATCCTTTGTTGTTTTGATTGCATTAAGAGGCATGTTGAGTTATTTCACATGGATGTTGATTGTTTTCTTTGTTTTAAAATACTAAGCATGCTAAGTGTGTTAGGATTTTAGCCATTTGCATATTTAGCATCCACAACATTTTCCTTGTGGCTGCTAGTCACATATACTTATGTCCTAACAGTGCAACATCTATGGTAGGTGCACATAATGCTCTCCATGGGACATGATTTTCTTGCAAGATTAAATCAATATTAATTGTATGTCATTTCAGCTTCACAAAGGTACAACTTACTCTTGAAGGTCAAGCTATTATCCCATGGTTTAGTTTTTATTTATTTTTTTGTTTCTCCAACAACCTTCCTATATCTATGATGAAAATTTTCCTAATAGAAAATGTAAAATATCCAAAATTATCAAATGCAACATGCATTTTAATTTAGTTGTTTATGAAGTTAAAGGTGAATGGACATATATGTTCAATTAGGGTCAGGGTTAGGGTTCATTTAGAGTAAAAATTTGGTTTAATATTAGGGTTAGGGTTAATTTAGGGTAAAAATTGGGTTTAGGATAAGGGTTGGTGTTACGGTTAGGGTTGGATTTAGGTTTAGTGTTAGGTTTAACAACATAGATATGGTTTGGGTTCAATTAGACTTATTAATAATATCTTAAGGGTTAATAATATGTGACGGCCTCATAATACATTAGGGTTAGTATTAAGGTTAGTGTTAGGGTTAGTGTTAAGGTTAGCATTAAAGTTAGGGTTCGGATTAAATTAGGATTATTTTGGTTATAGCTATGATTAGGGTTTAATTATATTTAGGGTTCAATTAGGGTAGGTTAAGGTTTGATTATGTTTCAATCAATGTTAGGTTTAAGGTTACAATTTTTGGTTAGGGTTATGGTTTTGGTTTATGGTTAGGGTCAGTGTTAGGAAAAGGTTATGGTTATGATTATGACTTATGATTTAATTATATTTAGGGTTCAATTATAGTTATGACTTAGGATTATGATTTAATTATATTTAGGGTTAAATTAGGGTAGGTTAAGGTTTGATTATGTTTCAATCAAGGTTAGGTTTAAGGTTACAATTTTTGGTTAGGTTTATGGCTTTGGTTTATGGTTAGGGTTAGGGTTAGGAAAAGGTTATGGTTATTATTATGACTTATGAGTTAAGGATATGTTTATAGTTATAGTTAGTGTTACAATTATGGTTAGGCTTAGAGATAGGTTTAGGGTTAGGATTACGATTTAGGAATAATTATTAGGGTAAGAATTTGAGTTAGAAATAGGTGTAATTTATGATATTATGGTTAGATTAAATTATGATTCTTTAGGGTTTACTATTTAGGTGAGTATTAGGGATAGGTTTATGGTTAGGGTTAAAGTTAAGATTAGGCTGCCAGTTATGCTTATGATTTTAGAGTTAAGAATAAGTTTAGGGTTAAAGCAATAAAATTTATTACTGTCATTTACCCCTCAATCCTTTCATTAATAAATAATTTAAAAAGACCAAACCATAATTAAAAATTAATTTTACCAAACTTATTAATGACATTCACCTTGAAGATTATTATTTATAATTAAAAATAAATAATATAAAAATGATCTAATAAATACAAATAATAATAATGTTATAATTTTTTCTAAATTATATGATAAAGTTAAATGTAAATGTAATTCTTAATTATTATTATTTAAAATACATATATTCCAATTAATGATACTCACCTTAGGATTATTATTTACAATTAAAAACTAAAAAAATGATAATAAATATATTAAAAATAATAATGTTGTAAATTATTTTGAAATTATATGATAAAGTGTAAATGTAATTCTTAATTGCATTATTATTTTAAATTAAAATTTTATTTTTGTGTAGTAATAAATTTATTGTATTTAATTTTGTAAATTTAAATTATTTTAGATTTACACTTATTATAGAAAGTCATATTAAATTATGTATTTAAGTTTCTCTGTATTTGTAGAATAAAATATTCAGTAAAGCCTTAAATTTATAATATTTCTTTCCAGATATATTTTGAATTTTGTTATATTTCATATATTTTAATTTAGAAACATATTTTTAGGTGTACAATAAAGTTTAGGATAATACCTTTCTATTATATTTTCTAATTTTAAATACATTAATTTACAATTTTCTAAAAGAACTATTGTTTTCCATCACTTTTATAGTTTTATTTTTTATTTTATTATTAAAAAAATATCTCAGCGTAATTTACATCGACATATATTATTATATATAGCAGAGAAATACAGATATGATATATATATATATATATATATATATATTATTATTATATATATATATATGTATACATATATACATATAGTGTTGTTGATACATATATGTTATTACATATATACACATATATGTATATATATGTATGCTGTATATGTTAAAAGGGCATGCAAGCATACATATGTATATCTTAGTAGCATATGCGTGATACATATATATATGTGCCTCTAATCTTTTTATGTACTTTAATTTTCTTTTGTAAACGGGCAGAATTTTTTTGGTGTATTAATTAACATTTAGAAGTCATCTCTTTATAATAAAATAAATTAATTTAGGAAACATGTCACTTCCTTTCAAGAACACATAAAACAGTGTAACCTATTCGTGCTTAGCAGTAAAACCGCTAATCGCGCCATACAAGCGCTTTCGTACCGTTAATTGTTTCTAGTCGCAATAAAAACAAGTGATCACCGCTTCGATGGAGAAAAAACAACAGTTTCTGTTTTAAGCGATATCCTCGCCTGAATGAAACGATGTGAAAGAACTAAACTCTGATTGGGAAAGGTAAGAAAGCGTCCCATTTCAGCTCTCCCTTTCCATTAATATAATTTTGAGTACAATTTATTAGGCATTTTACATTGAGTAATTTTCATACTAATTAGAAGAATCAAACATCCATCGAATAACAATAGCATGTTGATGTACAACTTTTCATAAAGAACTTGTCCACATGTATCATCCACCTGAACATAAACCTTTATTTAGTCACTCACTCCTTGGCCTTTAATGTACCTGCACATTTGAACCCCCCTCTTTCTCACATGCCTTCTGTTGTAGGAGAAAGAAGGGGTTCAAGTAAGAATATTTGCTATAGAAATCCATTTTTGAGGAATTGGAAAAAAAAAGAAATATTTGTAAACATTAAAAATTAAGAATAGAGAATGAATAAATAATTATTTGTATCTTCCTTAATAAAACAATAAAATGCATAAAAAAGGTAACATGTGAATGCACAACAATGCATTGGTGGAGGAGTAACCTCCAGATTTTCCTTAGTACCGACGACCAATAAATTAGAAGTCCCATTCGTTCTAATAATGTTTCTGTGATGCTGGCTAAACCGACGAATAGTTAAAATAAAACCCTACAAACATTACGAGTTTGTCATTACCATTTATTATTTATCACCTGGCGACAAAGATTACTATTATCATAATGGAAACTTGCTTCACAAAAGATTTGATATTATCATTTAATAATATTATATATATGACTATTATATTAATATGGAAACATTACAGATATTACTATTATTATAATGGAAACTTGCTTTACAAAAAATTAATATTGTCATTTAATAATATTCAAAATATTACTATTATATTAATTTGGAAACTTTCTTCGCATTTCTAATTCGAACTGTTTGAAGAAGTATATATAATTTGGCATGTGTTCTTCTTTCACAGATTATGCTGAGGTGCTATAAGACATGCTGCCATTGTTGTGTTAGGCCTCTCAACATAATAATTAAAGGTTTTACTATATTTATATTGATTAGATAGAAGAACTTACATAATTAAATTGAGTTTTGATTTTTATTCAGTAAAGATTTGTAGCATTCGGTTTGTTCTCGGAGTAGGTTTTGAGGCTTAAGTGGAATTTACAGATAATTCACAGCAGCTGATAGGATGCCACAGCTGATAATTAGGACTGATAGTTTAAATTTCTTCAAGGTTCCTACATCCCGATTTGGCTTCATTTCCTTCTGAAGTAGGTTAGCCCTGGTGACGCTGAAATGGAGATGGTAGTGAACGATGTAGACGTGGTTATGACAGATGCACACATTCAGGTTGATGTTGAAATGGAGTACATGGTATTGGACGAACAAGATTTCTTCATGCAGATGCCCAGATGAGCGTGGAAGATATCATCGTTGGAGATGCGCAGATGGAGGAGAAAGATGACTCCATGGTAGGAGGAACATGTCTTTGTGTAGATGGTTGAGGTGATAGAAGATGCAGAGACAGCTAAAGAAGAAGAACGAGAAAGAGGAACACATCTTCCTCGTCCATCTCCGCATCTGCCATGAAGACATCTTCTTTATCCAAGTCCATATACTCCATTTCAACGTCACCAGTCAAAAGAAAAAGAGATACGTAAAGAAGAAGATCACATTGTTGCCATCCATATGGCTATCCATGTTTATACGAAATTTTCAGGTGTAACTATAAAGCTTTCTTTTTTAATCCCCGTGTAGTCATAGAAATTTGATATTGTTCTTGATTTTCTATGCTGATAAGTCAGATTGATATTGCAGATATAAATAGGACCTCTAAACAAGGGCGCTCAACATGTACTGGCCTGATCAATAATACTATGGCTTCGTAGTCACTCCAGGTCATTTTAATTGTATATAATCTAATATTATAATTTGAATAGTTAATTCTTATATTGCGTTTTTCTAAAATAGAAAGATTAAGATGATTATTTATTAATTTCAATATTTTTTAAATAAAAAATTATATATTTATATTTTATCAAATATATATTATAGTATTTATATGAAAATAATATTGTTAATTATTAATTTGGACATACATAATTCAATTAGTGAATTTGACATTGCATAGTTTAAAATTTAATTAGCTAATTTTTACTTCTATATTATTGAGGATTGAAAGATAAATAAAATAAAGGTAAGAGTTAAATGAAGTTTAAAACTAAGAATAATCAAGAAAGTATATAATATTTTAGGATTTTCTAATTAATTATCAATGATAAGTGATTTTTTTTAAGAATGATCCTTCCTTTTATTTCCTTTCAAATTTTATCTGGAAAACTATTTGAGTCCTTTTAAAAACATATAACATGATCAATGTTAAAATACTGTTACAACTTTCTAATATTTTGCAATTAATTTTGTTAAATATTATAATAATTTATTAAAAAATAAATGAATCTTACAAAATTTCATTCCAATATATAACAATATGTTTTTCATAGAATATAGTTAAATTAAATTTAAAAATTAGTCAGTAAATTATTTAAACTTTTCATGAAAATTATTATAGTTTTTCTAAATATTTATAAATAAATTTTGTGTTGTAAAATCAATCATGTAGCTACAATGGAAAAGTATATTTTATTTTTTAATAAATAAGAGTAAAGGAATAAATTTGAAAAAATCACATATTTCTACTAACTAATATTGAGTGACTTAAGTATAATATATAACATAGTAGTAAGTGATTTTGGTTAAATAGTATTATAAGAAGTTCTAATTAGTTTGTTTAAGAATTATTTCAATGTTAATCTAATCTTAGGTTGCAATATTTTTCTCAAGTATTCATTTTTTAATAATCATGAAAAAATAAATAAAATTTATTTTATTTTATTAATTTTCAAAATTTAAGATATAGTTTTTGAACTAAGTTAATAGTGAAATATTTACAAGCATTATTATAATTTTAAATGTACATTTGATTTTATAATTTTATTACTTAGAATTACAATAATTATCTTAGAATCCCTATTAGAATGCATAACCATATATATTGAATTATAATAGTGAAAAAAATACATATTCCTTCACATTTATAAAAAAAATTCATACATATTAACACAAATAGTATAATTTGTTTTTGATAAAAGGGGATAAACGGGTTTTACAGGGACCCGAAACCACAAAGTAACATTACAAGCAAAGACCAAAATAGAGGTCCAAAAAACAAAAAGGCTGCCATAGAGATAAAAACCAGCTAAAATAGATAGCCACAAAAAGCCACAAAAAAGCCATTAGACGACCGGCAAACAGACAAAATTGGGCCTAGCCACAACTAATCCATAGACTTTAGAAGCTCGTCAGCAACCTCTTCCAGTTCCACCATATCCTAGACCCCCTCCATGAAAAATCAGGTGCTTTAAGGAATTGATAGGAACTTTTTCTTTTTCATGCCTTGATTTGGTTAGCTTGGTCAGCTTCCTCATCCACGGTGCTCTACTCGGAATGGGAATTCGAAAATCAACGCTCTTTATAGGTTTTCTCAATCTTTTGGTCCTTAGGATTTTGAGTTAAAGGATATGTAAACTAAAATTCTGGAGTTGATCGACAATTGTTTTTCATAGGTTCCTTTAATTTTGCTCCAGAGATCATTTTTACTTGATGTTGTCCTTTTATGTTATCCTTGAGCGGTATTCTTCCTCCCACTTTGGTGAATTAGCCTACATAACTTGGCTTCAATTTCATAACTTTCTTATGAAGGGGCCAGATTTTTGGTCTTCAACTCAACGATTTCCTTAGGAATAACCATTTTGAAGCGAGGAATTAAATTTGGTCCACCAGGCATCTGTCGTTCATAAGTCGAAGGAGTCAATCAGGAAATCCAGCCTCCGTCGCCGACAACACCAGGGAGAACTGGTTCTTGACTACGTCGTCAAAGGGAAATGTCGGGGATCTCAAGGCGATAACGCTGCTCATCGAGGAGAGTCCTCGGAGTAGGAGACTAACATTAACAAAGCCAGCCCGCTTTTAACGTGGGTTTAGCGGCTGAGAATAGAAGGCCTGAAATTTGAAGTTAGCGGAAGAGAAGCGAGAAGCGAGAAAAGCGACATAGTCGAAAACTTTTGTCTCGGATATACTAGGCCTACGTATCATCCTCATCATGCTCCAAAGGGGCTATAGGGTTTGATAGGGCAGGCATATTCTGAAAGTGCTCATAGATGAGCCTTACAAGACCCATGTGAAGAATCGGGTATCTTTTAGGGCTCCTACTATGGTCAGAAAAGTTATTTCTTAGGGAACATAGCAAGAAGAAAGGGATGGAAACACACACCTTATGCTCGAAGTGATTGAGCAGCACAAAGTGATATCCATAAACCCTAGTGAAGCAACCGTCAAGAGTGATGTACTCCATGATAACCCTTAGCACTTTTCTCCATAAAGCTTTTATGGTGTCCGCTTCATAGTAACTGTTCATCATCTTGACAAGTTTTTGCTTCTCCATTTCGGTCTTAGGGAACCTCATCACAACTTCGTCAGAGAATTTCCTGTCTCTAAAAAAATTATGCTCTTCAATCAGGATGCCAGTTAGCTCCGCTATCAAAGCCTCATCAATTTGAACTTTCCTCCCAAAGAGGAGAACCTCCCCATTATTCCAATTTTTCTCAAAGAAATCAGTAATCTCCTCCTGAGGGCCATGGAGTTTCTCAATGAATGGAAGTAAGCCACCCCTTCTTATTTTGCTCCACGCTTTAGTGTTCTTGGTGTGTGACTGCGGCTGGTGGGAAATTCCTGGTGCCATAATACGTCATTCCGCAGGCACCCATTAAAGCTTGAACATCAGAATGGAGGTCAATTCTTTTGTGCCACGTGAGGATTTTATCACTCTTAACTCCCTCATTGGCAAAAAAATCCGCTATAGCATTCGCCTCACAGTAAGTATGACTAATTTTTATTCTGTCGAGCTTACTATGTAAAACCTTAGCATCTTCAATCTAGTTTTTAATCGACCATGTGGGCTGGGACCTACCACAAAGGCTATCTATTATATTTTTTGAATCGCCTTCAAGCCATAAATTTTTACATTTAATTTCCACTGCAAGGTTGATTATGTAATAAGCACCTGCCGCTTCCGCCACGTGATTAGTTTGGACCCCCAAAGGGGTGGCAACAGCTCCCATAAAGTTACCTGCCAAGTCGCTTAGGACCCCACCACACCCAGCCTTCCCTAGATTTCCTTTGGCTATGCCATCGAAGTTGGCTTTGGCCCAGCCATCCATAGGAAAACTCCAGCAAACTCCCTCCCTAGACTTTTTGGTTGTATTAGGAACATTGGAAATATCCCATTTGATTCTCCATTCCCTAGCAATCAGGTTGTCATAAGGAGAGCAAACCACAGTCTCAACCTTGTCCTCCTAAAGGGAACAATAGAGAATTTTTCTTTAATCATCCTAAGAATTCTTTCAAATAAAATTTCCTCTAACAACTCCTTATCCCTGAAGATCCTATTGTTTCTCTCTTTCCAAATTCCCCAAGTCACTTGGGGGAATGAGAAAGCCCAAAGTTTTTTATAAAGGGGTTGAGAGAAGGGGCTTTCCGTTGAACAAAAAAATATTCAACCAACTTCAAGGGGATCCAAGAAAAATGCCAACATTTCAGAAGCTTGTCCCAAACCATATAGGAGAAATGAAAGTGGATAAAGAGGTGGTTAACCGATTCAGCATTGCTTTTACAGAGGTAGCATCTATTGGGGAGAAAAACACCTCTTTTGCTAAGATTATCCACAGTTAGCACTTTATTTTGCAGCAAGGACCAAAAAAAGATGTTAACCTTAGGTAAGAGATGCTTAGTCCAAGCATGTGACCATAGAGGGGTAGGATTAAGAGCATGTGAATGCCAGGCAAAAGCAGATGAGACAGAAAATCACCCAAAAGGCTCATACTTCCAGATAAGACTGTCCTCCTGATTCAGGCATAGTCTGACAACATTCAAAGAGGAGTAAACAGAGACCAAAATAGGGTTTATCAAAGGGAGATTGATCCACTTACCATCCGGCTAGTAGTCTTTAACAAGGAGGCCAAAAGTATCTTTGCAAAACTCAGCCCATCTACTGAGATTCCCATCCTAAGACAGAGGTTCATTGCACAGCCAATAGTCATCCCAAAATCTGATCTGGTTACCATTGTGAACCTGCCATTTCAATCCCAATTTCACAACCTTTATCCCATCAATCATATAGTTCCAGCGACTTGATCCTTTCGGGAGATTAGGATTCTCAATAAGATCTTTGAGGGAATTGTTAATCTGCAAATACTTACTTTTAATTATTTCACTCCATTCCCCAGAGGAGAAGAATAGTCTCTATATCTATTTAGCTAGGAGTGACTTGTTCAGCAGTCTGATTTTTCTTAGTCCAAGGCCTCCATCCTTTTTAGATCTACAAACCAAGTCCCATCCAATAAGAGGCATTCTTTTTCTTTCTTTGACTTCCAACCAAAGGAATCTCTTTTGAATCTTTTCAATGGTTTCAACGTATTTGGATGGGATTTTAAAAATACTGAGAGCATAGATAGGAAGATTCTGCAGGGAGACTTTAAGAAGCTAGAGTTTTCCGGCTTGGCTTAGGCAAGCTCCTTTCTAGCCAGAAAGTTTTTACCCAAACCTATCAACCAGAGAGATCCAGAAAGAATCCAGAGGTTTTAAGCATAGAGGTAATCCTAGATAAGTAGCAGGAAGGGACTCTATCTTGCAACCAAGAATTCCAACTATCTTCCTCTGTCTGTGCAAAGGTGTGTTAAAGAAATACAATGAGATTTTTTGCTTATTTATCACCTGACCAGAAGCTCCTCCATAGGTATCCAAAAGTTTCTTCATCTCTTTAGCTTATGAGATAGTAGATCTACCCATCAGCAAAGTGTCATCCATGAACTGTTGATGAGAGCATATCAAATTGCTCGAAGATGGTTTGAGCCCCATAATAGATCTTTGAGCAACCAATTTACTCATATTCCTACCAAAACTCTCAGCCATAATCATGAAGAGGATAGGAGAAATGGGATCTCCCTGTCTTAACCCTCTAGAACTATGGAAAAAGGTGGAAGGGGACCCATTAATCAGAACCACCACTGAAGCAGAAGTGATGAGTTGTTCAATCAGCTGCAAAACCCTTTCATTGAACCCAAAAGATTTTAAGATCTTAAACAGAAAGTTCTAGTCCACCCTGTCATAAGCCTTCGAGATGTCAAGCTTTAGAAGAAATCCTTCCGATTTAGAGACCGAGAGGGAGTGAATATTCTCATAAGCATGGATAATGGAGTCAAGAATTTGTCTTCTAGGCATAAAACCATTCTGTTGAGGAGCAATAATAGTGGGAAAAATGAGAAGCAGCCTAGAGGTAAGCACCTTCGAAATAATTTTATAGAAGGAGTTACAGAGGCTGATAGGTTTGAGGCCTTCAAAATCCTGCACTCCAGGTTTTTTGGGGATAAGAACAAAGAAAGTGGCATTTTACTCCTTGAAAAGGTTTCTAGAATGGAAGAACTCTTTCACCACCTTCTCAACATCCTCCCCAACAATGTCCTAGAACCAATGGAAAAAAAGTAAAGGGAAGCCATCAGGACCAGGCGCTTTGCTTCCTTCAAAAGAGAAAACAAATTTTTTAATTTCCTCGCTAGTGGGTATAGCAGTCAGCATTTCATTGTCTCTAGAGTTAACAATCCTGGGGATAGCCTCCAGTAATTGATTTTGATCTTCCAAGTTAATTCCCTCTTTCTCAAATAGAAGGTTCTTAAAGAATAGGGCAGCCTCTCTTCTGATGTCCTCTTCCTCCTCATAAGTTCTGCCATCAACCACAATCACTGAGATTTTATTAGCCACTCTGTGTTTAGAAGCTGAAAGATGAAACTATCTGGCATTTTTGTTTCCAACCTTTAACCAGAGAGCTCTGGACCTTTGTCTCCAAAATTCCTCTTCTCTAGCAATTGTCTCATGAAGTTTTGTGAGAATCTCATTTTCATTTTCCTTAGTTTCATTCAGGTAGCCTTCCTTCTGAATTTTGTTTTGGATTTCAGAAAGCCTAAACTAAAGATCAGATTTGATTTGAAAGATATTGCCAAAAGACTCTTTTTCCACTTTCTGAGATTCATTTTAACTTCTCTTAATTTTTTGGCGATTCTAAATAAGGCAATACCTTTTATATTAATATTCCACCATTTCCTTATTTCCTCATGGAGGAGAGCATGGGAAAGCCATATCTTCTCAAAACAAAAAGGAGTATTCCTCTTAATCTTTAAGGGGTCAGTGACAAAACTAATAGGAAAATGGTTAGAGCCAATCCTAGGGATGGTTTTCAAAGAACAACAATAATTTAAGATCCATACATTAGAAACAAGGGTTCTATCAAGTCTCACCTAGATCAGATCAGACATAACTCTTCAATTCGACCACGTGTAAGAGCTCCTTTGCAAGTCCAAGTCAATCAAAGGCCTGATTGTTGATGAATTCTTGAAGATCCTCTTTGCTTTCTTCATTGATCTGAGAGCCACCAAAATTCTCACCCTGAAGGAGAGGGGAATTAAAATCTCCCATGACAACCTAAGGGTCATTTTGAAAGATATTCTGAAAAGCAGCCAACTCTTTCCAAAAAGCCTTCTGAGCTTTTTTGCAGTTAGGAGCATAAATATTAGACTGGATCCAACTGAAGTTGTCCCTTATATGAGTAAATCTAGTGGCTACATGATTAGGATGAGAAAAAAGTGGATCGCCTCTTATGACCTCACAGTTCCAAAAAGTCGCAACCCCTTCAGAGGCACCAACAGAATCACTTCCCTGAATGGAACAGTGCTGGAACAAAGAAATCTTTTTCACCTTTTCACTTAACATTTTAGTTTCCTGAATGAGGAGAATATTAGGCTTTTGGTCCTAGGAAAAATTGTGTAAAATATCCTTCATGAGTATAATTTGTTATTAACATGGATAAATTAATTTGGGTAAACCTTCATGAATTCATATTGGTGAAAAGGAAGGACATGCTCACCTGCAATGTTAGAAAAGAACAGGTACTCAATGTTCTCTTAGAAATGTCCATGATAATATGAATACCCAACAAATCAATCTCAAAACAAAAGGAATGCTATGAATTTTTACTCAATTTTATGGAAAAAAAATCAATTTAATAACATTAGTAATCTCTTAAATAGTTTCATCTAATTAATGACACACGGTTTCTTTGTTTGCTATTTTTTAAGTTTTATTGTTTCCCACAAACTGTCCTACTTCTTTGTCCACTTTTTTTAGAACTTTAATGGTAAAATGAGAATTTATTAATAAATTGGAAAAATCATTTTAAGAATTTTATTACTTGCATCAATATTTATAATAATAATTATAATTTTTCATAAAAGACTTTAAAAAAATTTACAATTATTTTTATTTATTAATTGTCGCCGAGAGAACTATAGGCAAGGCCTGTTTTTTAATTAGTTATTAATAATTATGATTTTAATGACAGCTTCACAATCTATATCATAGATTTGTATTATTTCTGAATTCGATTGTGTCAAGAGTATTTTATGCTAAAAACTCTTAACACAATCGAATCCACAAATAATACAAATCAATTATGTTTGTACTATTTAACAAATGAGTGTTTAATTTTTTTTCTATTTAACAAATATGTATCTATTATTAAAATATAGATGGATGTTTTATTACTAAACAGATTGGACAAATAATTTTTTCTTAAATATTATTGACAAGAAAGTTTTGCTAATAAGGATGATTTATACGGTTCCATTATTATAGTGACTATAAAAATAGCAGACGAAAAGAGGAGTCTCCGACTGAACTGGTTGGCAAAACTGGTATGATAGGTTGTCAAGTGTCATGCTATTTCAATTTGGATAGTTTTAATTCAAATCAGACAGTTTGGAATTGAGAACAAACAAACCAAAAGCTACAATAATTTCATGCACTGGCAAAAGGAAATAGTTGGTATTTCTATTCATTCATATTTGTTTGGTTTTCCTTTGATTTATTTCTTTGAGCTTTGTTATCTCCTGAAATAGTTGTTTTCCTTTGATTTGTTTCTTTGAGCTTTGTTATCTCCCAGTTTGGATGAGGAAATAGTTGGTATTTTTATCCATTCATATTTGTTTGGTTTTCCTTTGATTTATTTCTTTGAGCTTTGTTATCTCCCACTTTGGATTAGTGAAAATTTTAAACTTTACCCTCGTTCAGGTGCCATATCCACTATTTCATGCATGCATTGTTACTTGTATCTTATAGCAATCGAATCCCGTCTACAGTAAAGAGGACAAGTACTTGTCCCATTGGAGGTGTTGGTGAAAAACTGCTAGTTTCATGGAATGCATAGAGCAACCCGAGCATGAGCTATGTCTCCTTCATCGTAGCATGTTGTATCAGTGACTCGACACAGAATAAAGACAGTGAAGGTAGCAAAAGAAGATGTGGGCTCTTCAATTTCGAAAGGAGATTAAAGGTTCCTTTATGGATTCTTGTTACACCGTGAATCACCACCACAGCTAACCAAAGGCGTCATAGGAAGGTAATAAGTGAACATGTGACCCTGATTCACACAGTCAATAAAAGGTAGCTGAGTGGTCTCGAATTATAATGCAATCAAAATGTTTGAAGTTTTCATATAGATACTTAGTTGGCTAGTGGCATTTTGCTTATTTGTGGTGACGAGGGCGGTATTTGGGCCAGTTCTCTTTACTATCAAAAAGATCGCCTTGGCATTTTAAAGCGTTATCGGCGGTGATTTCCTAGAATATAAATCTCCCCTCTCGAGTTCGAGTAACCATCAAAAGTGCCGCCCACAGTGGTTATGATAACCACTCAAAACTCCGCCGTCGCATCTTAAGCGGTGAAAAGGGGAAAATATAAAGTATTCACGGATTCTCCAAAGAATACAAAGCCGTAATGCAATCAACACGAAACAGGAAACCCTCAGGTCCGAGCATAATTGGAATGCATAACATACGATGAACATTATACAGAGTATTGCAAGTCGACATAGTTACCGAATGTTTGTAATTTGGGATGTAAATACAACCCAGAAACATAATATTTGTGAAGACTTCTAAACTGCCATCACAATGTTTAAGGAAAGAAGAGAGTTTTAATGGATGCAGCCTGCATATATGGGATACACAGGAAAGATGCTTCAGAGTGAACGACATTCTCTAAAATTGGAGCTGGAGAATATTATTCTTGAAATCAGAGGTCATTGACATACTATATGCAAATGGGACCTTATCAAAGTTTCTCTCTCTCCCACTCAGCAACAGACAAGTTAGCAATTAATCGCTGAAAATACGCATTATCTTGCGTAGTCAGTGACTATGAAGAAAATAGATAATCAGGCTTTGGGAGCTTTGGAAATTATAATGAAACTCAGCAGGCAGAGGAGAAATTAACATCATCTGAGCACGCACCGGAATATAAAGATTGAGAGAGTGGATTACGTTCATCAGAAGTGATCACTTAACTTTAAGAGAATTCTCTATGGCGATTTCCTGAGCAATGCATAAATGTACAAGTAGAACTTGAAAATGCAGATCGCACACCATCAAAGCATAAAGATTTGATATGGAAGAGATATCATTTCATGAAAAATGCCGACGCAGGAGACGAACACTGGAGAATTCATAAACTGTGAAGATGAAAAGGCTTACAAGCTTTCCTTGCGAAACTTTTGAAGAAGCCCGATAAGTATTCAGATAATAATTTCTAAAGTCCTACAATGTTGGAATTACTAATAGCCGAAATGAGTGGAAAGTTCGGGAATATTCAATAATGGGAATTGAAACGCTTCCATAATAAAATAATATAAACAATAAACCTCCGCTTAAAAAGAATAGAGGAGACGTCAAAAGACAAAAGGAAGCCGGAGAGTTCTATATAAAAGATGTTGGGATGTGAAGCCCAACAGTTATTCGATCCTTCGTCTCCTTCAAACTCTTCAGTTCACAGCTAAGTATGAGTGTATTAATATATGTGCAGTCTATGCATGATGTATTGTATTATTGGAGATTAATATGAGTTGTTCCCTACTTTCTTGGTGGATGTAGTCATTTATGATGAACCACGTTAAAACTTGTGTTATGTTGTTTTTATGTGTGTGTTTATTTTCTGTTTCTTCTATTTATTTGAAGTAGATGAAATAGTTTGATTGTGTGTAGGTTCTCAGCTATTCCATTGTCACATAATTAATAATAGCCATGCTCAATTTCCTTGGCTTTTGATTCATTATGATGCTCGCTTGTTTGCTTTATAGAGTTCTCAATCAACTAGAACAAATCACTGGCACCTACATAATTCAAAATGACCGCTATTACCACATATCTGCTTATCTTGGCACATTGCTAGAATCTTGATGCAAAAAAGGTATTACAGAACTCATGGAAGGCCGAGACCACGAGATATTAGGGCTACATTTGAAGAATTTTAGAAAAAAAGGAAGAACCTATTTTTCAAAGCTTGGCAGTTGAGGCATCATTTCTACAACAACAGATAATCTAACTGTGATATTTGAGAAGAATCGCTAGCATTACTCTCAAGTACACAAAGCTGCAGTAGCTCTCATTAAGAAGATTCCTATAAAATTTGTCAAAAGAGGAAGGGGTAGAGGATAGAGGGGAGCAAGCTGATAGAGAAAGCTCAAATCGTTTAGGTTAGATTTCTAACTTAGCCTACATTCAATATCTATGTATGATGCCATATTTTGTATCCATGTATTTATAAAAAAGAAACTCAAGTATACTAGCAATTGTGTGTAGTGACATGCAACGATGAGCTAATAGGCGAAGGGGAGTCCAAGTGGCAAGGATGCAATATGAGAGAGAGTAGAGGATGCTTGCATATCTGCACATAGCAAATGATGAGCTATATTGTAAATGTTATTTGCAACATTGATTTTTTTGTGTTTCATCTCATTACCCCTATGCGCAGATATGTATGTATGTTATAGGAGATTCAAACAAGATTGATACAAACAAAGAGAGCTGAAGTGAGCACATTTAAGAATCCTTATGGCATCATTAATAATCCTTTAGGATACCAATACACTAAAATGGAATAGATAAAGCTACTAATACATGTAGTTTATGTCGAAAGGATAATAGAGGTATATGAAATCTTAGAATATTATTGATTTGCAATAGGACATACAAATATCAAATAAGTATATTTGCATAAGTCAATGTCAATAAAAAAGTAGATTGCTACAAAAATTATGTACTATATTTTTTCATTTTATTTGGGAATATGACTTTCATGCGATCGAAATATATCTCAAGAGATTACATGTAAAATATTTTGGGTGAAAGATATAAAAATAGAGGCCATTGTCTCAAGGTTATCAATGCTCAAAGAAATGTTTACTATTACGGTTAATGTACAACCTATAAAAAAGATAAATCTTGTTTGAATCTTATGTTAGGAATATAGAGATCTACACATAGGAAATATAAAATGAAACACAACAAAATGAGGCCTGCTCTCCACCCTACAATATTGGGTCATGGAGCCTCATGGGCTCTCACCAAACCCCCAAGCAAGAACAAACATCATCCACCACTCTAATCAATGGTGAAATCAATATTCCTTATTACATGTAGTGTAGAGTATATGAGGATCTAACTATTTATTTAACCATTGTGATTAATTTTGCATCAAATATTGTTTATAACATATTACTTCATCAAAATCCCCATTATGGCTGGAGTATGCTTTGCAAAAATGACAAAAAAAGTGAAGTTTAGTGCAGTGAATATCTGTAAATGGTAGACAATATCTAAATCAGAAAATATCAAGAGTTTTATAATTTATAATAGATGCATACCTTGTGCATGTGGAAAAATGTAGTATGAAGACAATAAAAGAAGGCCTTCTCTCCACCCTACCATATTGGGGCATAGAGCCTCATGGGCTCTCAACAAAGCCCCAAGCAAAAAATAAATTATCCACCACTGTGATCGATGGTGAAAGCAATGTTTCAGCACATTTTGACTTCATAAAAGATCTAATGGTGTCAAAACATGCATGAAGGGGGATTGTCTGGCTTGAGTATGCTTTACAAAAATGAAAGGATAATGTGAAGTTTAGTGCAATAAACATGCATCATTGATAGACAATATCTAAATTAGGAAATAAAAAGAGTTCTATAATTTATAACAAATAATATGCAATGTAGTTGTAATAGAAGGAATCAATTAAATAAAATGTAGGCATACCTTGTGCATGTAATGGATTGTAGTATGAACACAATCAAAGAAGACCTACTCTCCACCCTACCATATTAGGTCATGGAGCCTCAATGTGGGCTCTCACCAAACCCCCAAGCAAAAACATAAATTTTCCACCACTTTGATCAATGGTGAAAGCAATGCTTTGGCACCTAAGAAATTGTTTGAGTTGAAATCAATGCTATACATTTTTAATAAATTGACATGCAATTGTGAAATAAAAGATATATAGCCTTACCTTGTATGTACATAGATTGTAGTTGCAGGTCGTATACCATGCAATTGTGCGATTGTAAAGCTATTTAGAATTTTGGAGATCTATATACCTTGTATATAAATAGAAACTAGTTTCAATCTAAAATGGTTTGACTCACATATAGGTACACACAAGGAAAATGTGAAGTTTAGTAGGTGAGCTTATTAATAATTTCATGTCAAGGCCAGGAGGCTGGCTGTTTTTGTTGCATTTGAAAGAAATATGAAACCACCTTCAATAGAGACATGAAATAAAAAGAAAGATGCAAACATACTGCTTACTTGCACATGGGGCGCTGATGAAAATGATGATGGTCTATCTGCCTATAAAACTATAAAGTGAATTTACACAAATGGTGAAGAATACATAGCGTTGAGTGAAGAGGAAAAACGTGGAGTTCAAGTAAAAAAATAGCGTTCCGCTGGTGATGATGAACACAATTTTTGGTGTGTACCCTATAGTATCTAACAAAATAGAAAGACAGATCTACACACAATTCTAAAGAACCCAATTCAAGTGAAGTATTGAGTTGTGCACATAGGAAATATAAAATGGAACACAAAAAAATGAGGCCTACTCTTCACCCTACCATATAAGGTAATGGAGTGTCATGGGCTCTCACCAAACCCTCGAGAAAAAACACACATCGTCTGCCACTTTGATGAATGGTGTAATCAATATTCCTAATTACACTTAATATAGAATATATCATTCAAAAATCTCCTTTTTGAGGTTGAAAGAAATAATAAAATAGATACATATCTACAAATAGGGAAAATAAAATGAAACACAACAAAAGAAGCCTTCTCTCCACTCTACCATATTGCGTCATGTACCATCATAGGCTATTACACATATATATCCATAGGTGGTGTTCAAACATATGAATATTTTCTACATTTAATGTCAAAAACACATATATCTACACATAAGAAATATGAAATAAAACATAACAAAACAAGGCCTACCCTCGACCATACCTATATATCAGTGCAATTTTATTTTTCCAAGTAGATATACAGGTATTGCATGCCTTGGATGCAATTGTAGGGATCTGTTACTTGGATATATATAGACATAAAAAAAACATGTGAAAATGTATGTATGTGGAATTATATGTAGACAATAGGTAGCAGATGGGCAATAAAGGGTCA
>VDFB02269632.1:0-15308 GCA_007258455.2 Sequoia sempervirens | reverse complement strand
GTCTTCAGTAATGTGAACAAGTCTAAATATAATATTATTATTTAATTATCCAGTCGTATAGATCAATGATTCAAACCTCGGGTTTGTTTATCATGTCAGTCAAATAATGTGTGTTTGACAATTGGATTAGCATTCATAGGGATGGAGGAATTGGGAGTCTCTTTCAAAAATATTTATCTTTGGGAGTTATCAAACTCCAAATTAATGGTCTTTGACCACTATTTCTCTTTGTAAGACTACTTGTCTTAATAGTAGCTCATACCAAATTTGTCATGACTTTTTGTGGGAAAAAAGACAAATGGTAGAAGATTTGGGTTCCAGTGATAAGGAAATGAGCTTTATTTAATAAATAGAATAAGACAACAAGGTAGCTACTAGTATGAAGGGATTTTGTGGAAAATTCAAGGGGTCAATAATATCTTATTATTGAGTTGTCTCAATCATTGGAATCGTGCCAATTTATATGTTGAAGTTATTTACAAACCTACCGTTGGGAATTATTTAGAGTTCATATAAGATAAACATGCAAGGGAAAAGACAAAAGAAACCTTTGATGTGGGTCTAGCAGCAGGAAAAAGACAAAGGAGAATAGGATTAGTCAAAAAAGGGGTATCGACCCTTTAAGTTTTGCCAGCCTTTTGGTGAAGTCATGAGTTTCCATATGAGCCTCTAACTTTGCACCTTTTTTAGTCATTAGAAGTTGGAAATATTTGGTGTGGATAATGGAGAATCATCAAAAGTCATTACAGTAGTATATTAGGTTAGAAATCAATTGAGTAAACTTGACTTGAAAATATAGAACCATATTTGAATGTTTGTAATATTCATATGAATGATAAATAGATGAATTTTACTTTTTCAAGTTGCAATATTATAGATTACTTGAACAAGAATCATAAGAATTATATTTGAGGGGATTGAACTAATGCAGTCCAGTGTTTGCAAAGTATAAATCAGATTACATGTTTCAGCGGAACTATTTGTTGAAATGCATGTTCATAGTTGCTCATTATTATGTATGAGATATTCTATTGACTATCACAAGTTTGTAGTTCTTTGCATAATTAACTAGAAAACTCCTTGGAAAGATTGAGAAAACAAGTACTGAACAATAGAAAGCCAATTGTTTGACAAAATGTGTGCATTGTCAAACATGTGCAAATTGTTAAAATATCACTCTAACCAATAAGGGATATTATATTTTCAATTTTTCCATCCTTTAAAGAATACTTAACATTCTTAAATATTTTAACATCCACTAATTGTTTTCCAAAATCATTTTCAACACTTCCATGCATACATTCTCCTAAGAATGAAAGATTGTCACAACTAGTGCATTGTCTAAAAATACATGAGCTTAAATAAAATAAGTTCCCATTATATTTCTCACAAAACAAACTTGCTATAAAATCCTTGATTGTTTCAGGTGGCATATTAATACCACATTCCTCATAATCATGTTAGTAAATAAAATGCAATGTATATATCAAAAAACATCACAATAATAACAAAATTTCTCATGCATTTTACAACAAGAGATTTGTTGCTTATTAATTTTGACATACCAAGGTTCATATTTTTCAAATGATCTTTGAATGATGGTATTATTTCTAGATAACATTGAATCATCTAAAAAAAATCTATAAAATTCAATTTGAGTTGTGTATAATAGATTTTTTGGATGAGGATCATGAATTTTGAACCCCACTCTTAATTTCAAAACATCTCTGGCATTATATGATACCCTTGTATTATCATGCTAATATTTTTCAACCAAATATTTGATTTCAATATTCAATTTCATGTCATACTTTGGGAGTTGACCACTAAAGCTCCAACATTGGTTGATTGGATTCTTTTCAATACTTTCTCCTCTTTACCACTCTTACCAATGTTTTCAAATGTATGTTTATAATTTCACTAATGTTGCTTAACATTCTTTTATCAAAAGTTGTTTTATTCACTATAGAAATTTTTATAGCTTAGCATGTTGCATTCTTATCTTTAGATTGAATCTTCTTTCCAATAGACTCAATGGCACTAGCAACAATAGATATAGCATGTTTAAGTGATTCATCAGTTTTTTTGGTTTCACAAAAATGCCTCTTTTTCATTAAATTTCTCATTTTCCACATTCTCATCAATTGCATCATGAGTTGACATTGAAATGATCATTTTTTTTCAATAATTTTTTTTTTGTATAATCTATTGGCATGTGTTCTTATTTGTCTCCAAGAAATCTTACCAAGAAGATTATCCAAAATAGTACTTTCAATTTTCAAATTTTTTTTTCAACACAAGGATTTTCATTTTCAACAAAAAAAGGTTTTCATTTTTACCAACACAAGGATATTCATTTCAAATAACAAAAGGATTTTCATTTTCACCAACACAAGGGATTTTATTTTCAATATTTGTTTTTACTATTACAAGAATGGAAAAGAATGAAGGTTTTGTCATTGATTTCAACTGGTCAATTGGTTATCAACTAGTTGTTGTTGTCATTGATGTCATGGTTTCAGGTTATTGGTTGTTCATGTTGAGGATATTGATAAAATTGTATTGAAGAAAGGTTGTAGGTGTTCAGTGATTTCTCTAGGATTTTATCTGAAATTTACTCCTATGTTTTTGTGGTTCAGATATGTTGTTCATGGTTGTTGGAAGTTGCTATATCCATAATTTTGGCTCCTGATTCATTGTACAGTGCGAGTTATGTTCACTAGTTGTGAACTATGGTTTTTTGTGTTTTGGTTGAATTTTGGGAGAAAAGTTGTTGGTTTGGATTTCTCTTTGTTAAAATATTATGACTTGTGGTTCTAGAATTGAGTTGTTATGATTGTATTGAAGATAATTTTGGTATCTGGAAGGTTCATGCTTAATTGTTCTATGAATTTTACACTGGTTTGGCTAACCTTGTGTTGAACACTATCTTCGAAGTTAATGAAGTGTGTTGGATCTATTTGGGTCCTCACCAAGCATGTGTTTGGGTTTCCCTCATTCTAATTCCACCTTAGGATGTTTCGGCACTGACCTAATTTGAATTTAATGTTGGATGGATAACTTTTGATATGTTTCAAAGTTGAAGATGGTATAAATGTAGGATGAGTTAGTGGTGAAATGATGTATAAAGAGAGATAAGTGCAAAAAAATAGAGCAGATAGATATGATATTGATGCAAATCAGTGAGTGTGTGATGCAAGTGTGGTAGATCAGTATGAAGCCTAAATTTTGAGTTTACTAATGCAGTGAGTTGAAGGTGTACTCTATTATTCATGCATGTCTACAAGTGGTTGAGAAAATTGTGGTGGATTTCTTTGTTGCATTGAGATTGTCTTCTCTCTGTAACATATCTCTTCTATCTTCTTTGTATCTCTATGGTATGAGCCCTCCAAGTTGTTAGCCATGTTGGATACTGAGTCCTAATCTGGACAGTGAGTCCTTATTTCTTAGGCAGTGATCCTTTTGTAATCAGTTTTAATATTCTCTATAGTGTGAGTTAATCCTCATCGTGGTTTTTCACTTATTGAGTTTTCCATGTAAATCTGGTGTTGTTGTGTTTGTGTGATGGTTTTCAATTTATGTTGTTGCACTTAATGTTTAATCATTTAAGTAGTGTTAAGGATTAGTTTTGATGAATGATTTAAAGGTTTAATTTTGCTACAATTGATTCACCCCCTCCCCTCTTAGTTGTCTTATTCAACAATTGGTATCAGAGCTTGGTTCCTTGGTGTAGAGATTAATTGCTTAAAGAAGGTTCAGGATGGCTGGAAAAGTTTCTTATGATTATTCGAGGTTCGATGAACTAATTATGCTATCTAGAAAATATTGATGGAAGAATATCTAGAGTATTATGGATATAATGTGGAGAAAGCTTACAAGAATCCTTACACTCCTCCTGCTAATGGTTCAAGTACGGGTAATGAGATCAAGGCACATGAAGTGAACAATAAGGCGAAGTACATTTTGAAGAACATACTTGTACATTTCAATTTGATTAAGGTTTAAAATATGAAGACTGTTAAGGAAGTCTGGGATTCTTTGGAAAGGGAGCATGAAGGTGATGAAAGGGTCAAAGAGGAAAAGTTATAGAATTTGGAAACACAATTTGAGCTCCTACACATGTCTGAAGATGAGAATATTAAAGCTTATGTACAGAGATTGGATGAGATAGTAGTTGGAATGTGAGGACTTGGTGCTACTGTAGATGAAACAAGGATTGTAAAGAAGATTCTTAGAACTCTCCCTGATGCTTACAGTGAAAAGTTATGTGATATTGAATAGAGTATAGATTACAAGACTTATACTAAAGATCTATTGTTGGGATCTCTGACATCTTATGAGATGAGGAAGCCGAATTTAAGAAATAGATTCAGATTAGAGACTGCCTTTAAGGCTACAAAAGCTGAAGATCTAGATAAATAAAATCTTGATGAAGTAGAGGCTAACTTTGTGAGAATGATGAAGAAATTCTCTGACAAGTATGAAGGTAATTTTCCCTTTAAATGCTTTAGTTGTGGAGAAATAGGTCATTATGTTGCAAAGTGTTTGGAAAGAGCTAAGAGGAATAAACAAAGATATGAGAAAGAAAAGAAAGGTAAGAAGATCAACAGAGCATATGATGTGAATGAGAATGATAGTATATATGATGAGGATTTTGATTATGAAGATCCTAATGACAATGAATGCTTGTTCTTGAATATAAAGGATTAACCTAATTCTTTTAATTTTGAAAAATGGGTGAAGGAATACCCTCCGGAGAAGGAGAAAAATGAAGGTACTATAATCTCTACCCTACATGCTAAATAGGAAAAGAACTATTGGTTTGTTGACAGTGGTTTTTCACATCACATGATTGGTGATAAGAGTAAGTTTTTTAAACTTTAAAAATATGATGGAGGCTTGGTTATGTTTGGAGATGATACTGGTACTAAAATTTGTGGGATAGGTTAAGTAAGTTTTGATGGAAAGCATAATACTGATAATGTCTACTATATTAAGGGCTTAAGGAATAATCTTTTGAGTGTTGGATAGATGTGCAGTAAAGGATATAATCTTATGTTTGAGGATGAGAGATGTGAGATCCAAAAATGATTTGGAACAGTGATTGTTGTAGGAAAGAAATCTAAATGATATATCTATCAACTTAAAGGTGTTGATGGACGATGATTTATGACTCATATTAATGATAGTTGGTTGTGGCATCAAAGAATGTGTCACATGAATTTTGATAATTTGACAAGGATTAGTGCAGTTCAGGCTGTGAGAGATTTACTAAGGATTATAAATCTTGTCAATGCTAGTTACATGAATTGTCAGTATGGAAAGCAAGCTAGAAGCCATTACATATCAAATGAAAAATCTACAAATGGACTACTAGATTTAATTCATACATATCTTTGAGATCCTACAAGAGTGAGAAGTCTACAAGGTGAAAGGTACTTTATGCTTTTGATTGATGATTATTACAGATATACATGGGTTACATTTCTTAGAGAGAAATTAGATGCATTAGATAGATTCAAGGCATTCAAAGCTATGGTTGAAAATGAAGTGAATTTGAGGATAAAATGATTAAGGTCTGATAGAGGTGGATAATTCACCTTCCATGAGTTTAATATGTTTTGTGAATTGCATGGAATAAAAAGACAGTTATTTGCTCTAAGAACTCCTCAACAAAATGGAGTTGTTGAAAGAAAGAACAAAAGAGTTCAAGAGGTCACTAGATCAATTATTACTGAGGCAAGTTTACCATAATTTTAATAGAGAGAAGCTATTCATACTACTATTTATGTATTCAATCGAGTTCAAGAAAGAGAAAATAGTTAAAAGACCCCCTATGAGCTATGGTTTGGAAGAATTCCTACTATTAAGTATTTCAAAGTATTTGGAAGCAAATGTTATATCAAAATTGATGCAATAAGTGATGAATGTTTTTTTCTTGGATATTCTACTAAAAGCAAAGCCTACAGATGTTTCAATAAAAGATTGAGAAATATTGTAAAAAGTGAAAATGTCAAGGTTGATGAAACAATGAAGAATTCAATTGATATTGATGGATATGTATTTGATGAACCTAATTGCATAAGAATTGAAGAAATTATAGAAGAACGGGAAAGGGATGAGCAAGAGAAGCAGAATGAAGAAAATGAAAGAGAAGAGGAAGCTTCGATGGTGTCCCCTAAGACACCTAGATATGTGCAAAAGAATCATTTAGAAATTCAAATCTTTGGAGATAAGAAAAAAGGAGTATTCACAAGAAGCAGAGTTGTTACTAAAGTAAATTTGTGTTTATTTTTTGAGATTGAATTGAAGACTGTAAGTGAAGCATGTAAAGATGAACATTGGATGGAAGCTATGAAAGAAGAACTTATGAAGATTGAGAAGAATCAAACATGGGAATTGGTCCCAAGATAGACAAACAAAAACATTATTGGATCAATGTGGGTATTCAAAAATAAGTTGAATGAGAATGGAGAAGTGGTTAGAAAGTGTAGAAACTGAAAAATGTCCTAAATGATATCATACACTTGAAATAGATTTACTAACATCATTTCCTCTTTAAACCCATCTTCTTTTCACTTAATTAATTAAATTGGCCTATCTATTTAATTAATTGCATCATTTTTGTCCATTAACCTAATTCATCCCCCTTTGCACTAACATTTCATCTTATTAAATTAAATAAATCAAAACATTTAATTTAATTCCCTAAGTCATCTTATTTAATTAAATGTCATTTCATCTCTCTCCCCCCCCCATTTATTAAATTATTTAGTAAATATCACTTTATTCCTCCAAATCCCCTAATTGCATGATTAAACCTTGTTTAATTAGCAATTAAACTATTTTTCCTCTAAAAGGGGAATATTCCCATGGAATATTACTTATCCTTTTTTTGCACAATTAAAAATTTCTTTTAATTTGCAAAATACATTTTATCCTCACCCAAATGAATATTCCAAAGAATATTCATATTCCTCCATCATTTGAAAAAGGGATATTTTCACTTAGCTTCTTAAGCAAGTTTTAACCTTTAACCTTTTGAACAAGTTACCTTTGACATGTGTGAGCGGGTCAAAAGTGTGTTTGGAGAAAATGTGAACCCTTGATTAAGTCCCATCATCCATTCCCATCTGTTGATGAGAATCCATGATCCCATGCCTTTCATCTCCTTCATCTTTGGCCATTCATTAATCTTTTCAATCTCAACCCTCCATTTCTCATTTTCTCTCCTATAAATAAAACACTATTTGGAGAAAAATGGATCCATCTTTCAATTGAAAACTTGTGTTGTTGAACTCACTTACATCCACACTCACTTTTTACTCACTTTTATCTTATTTTAGTTTATTTCTAATTGTATAATAGCATAAATCATCCATTAATGACTTTCATGCATCAATCTTAGTTTGTATATGAATTAGGGTTTCCATCTTTTAGCTTAGAGTAGCTTAGAAATTACATAATTAGTTCATTTTTAGTGTAAAATCATGTCAACTTAGCTTTCATCATGTTTAATTTAGCATAAACTAGGTTTTCATCCATTTATCACAATGGTTTCATCAATTATCTTCCATAGAATCGATTGAAATGGGCTTACTAATCATGGGATTGGGAAAGGGTTGTTGTTTCACATCAACACGACACCAATTCCAAAATAAGATAAGTTTCAAATGGTTAGAGTAGGAATTTAACTATTTTTGTAGTTTATAGCTTTTAGTTTCAATTACATGCTAAGTTATATCTTTCCAATTTGAATGATCTTGTTTGGTAGATTGAGGTTTAGTGGATAGATTGTGCATTGATTCATCATGGATCAAGTGTAAACTGACCCACCCTGACATTTCCTCGTCTCACATTCTAGTGCTAAAAGGAGGGAAAATTGTTAATTTAACCATTTTTAGCTCAAATTCCATTTGTTTTCTATTTTGCAGGATACAACGATGTCCAAACTACAAAAGTGATGCACTTTGAAGAGTGTCGCCATATAGTGACCCTGCTACAATTTGAAAAAACTGACATCGATTAAATGCACTGCTGCCGATTTAAATCTGGCAATGCAGATTTAATATAGAGCTATCAAAAAGTTCAAGCAGCAATGCCCAACTTCACCAAAGCAACACCCCTAAATTTCAAAACACAACGCTACTGTAAACAACGACGTCGGGCCAATTCCCAACACTATCGTGCTCTCTATTTTTGTTGCAGAGCAACGCCCATTTTCACCAAAGCAACGCCCAGACTTCAAACTGTGACACTATTGTGTTCAGCGATGCCCAACTAGCGTAAGAAAATTTACAATTATTTTTCAGCATGTACTTTAATTTCCTTAATTTATCTGATCATTGATGCGCCTATAACTGTGTTCTGGTTGTTAGAATAATAGGGTTTTGTAGGTTGAAATACATGGAGCTCAAGTGAAGAAAGCATTTCCTTATCTTAAAATTCTATGATTGTAACAAGCGTGATGCTTTGGGGAAATTATAACCCAACTTTTATGCTTTCTAATTTCTACTTTAGGACACGCATTAAATTTCCATTGGGTTTAAAAAGAACGCTCAAATAGGATTAAAATTGAACCCTCATCTCATCATTGTTATTTGGGCTTAAAATTGAATAAGGCAACTTCATATTTCATTTGGTGCTTAAAATGAACTCATCACTACTTTGAGGGGTTAAAATTTACAATTGTTTGTTATGTTTTGTTATTTACAACATTGTTAGTGTATGTGTATGCAATTCTCTCATGCCATTTGGTGATCTTGAGAAACAAAAACATTCCTTAAAACTTTGAATAATCACCTACACCTTTCAATTTGGATCTAAAATTGAACAATCATGCGAGTGTGAAGGAAAGGCATTGTGTGTGTTCCCTCCTAGTGCTTTAGGTGGTCGAACTACAAATGTACTTCTTTGCTATTTTTTATCTTTAGAGGGCCTACCTTGGTGGGAAAAAGTACTCACCCCAAGGGAACAACCCAAGCGGTAATGAGCTAATGCCAAGCTCTTCCAAACGACGATATAAATGTGTGGTTGTAATGAAAATTGTGATCAATGGGAAGTGGTACATGATAGCTCTCCCCCAATATCTTTATGATGTGTAAATACCTTGTTCTAAGGGTTGAGATACCTCTTTATGGAGTTTATCATTACACCCACTAAACTGGAAGCCCTTATTATGAACCCTTGTTTAGAAGCCAAAAATCCTTAATATTTGTTGGTGCAAGAATAGTCGTTCTGAAGTTGCCCCACATTTGTACTATTCAATTATAGAAATAGAAGAAAACCTTTTGATCTTTGAATTTTAAGGATTTTGAGATTTGGTGGTCTTGAGAAGTGTGTGTTGTGGAGGGGAGCCAGTGTCACCAAATCTCTAACTATTTGCATTGTTTAAGTGTTTGGAGAAATCCAAGCGGGGACTCAACAAATATAGCCATTTCAAACCTAGGGTTGTAATGATTGTGAGTCATTTTAATACTTTCCTTGGTTCTAAAATGATACAAAAATAAACATTCACTATCTTAAAAATTTCAAACACTTTGTTTTAAATATGGACATCTTGAGTTAGCCTTCATATTATTGCTTATCCTAAGGATTTATCCTTAGCGATTTCTAAATATCTTGACATTAATCTCAAATCCATATTCTCCCAAAGACAACATAGGTAATTATAGTTGTAATCTCATAATTTTCATGAAATGGACATTGTGAAAGTTATGATGTTCTTGACATAAACATCTAGTTTGAAAACATAATCAAGACAAGTGTTTGTAAAATCAACTCATTAAGAAAGATAAATTGACAAAATGAACCCCACATGACTATTTGGAGACCGATTGATCCCATTGAACAACCTAATCTTCCAGGTGCTATAATTCAGCCAAACTTTGAAATCATTAACGCAAAACAAACTGATCTCATTAGCAGTTTGAGAAGCTTTACTTTTGAAACAAAAGAAACAAATACCCAGTGGAGAAATGCAGCAACCATTTTAGACGAAGAAGAGGAACAAGCTAATATTAAGGCTGGAGGGCCCACATTACCACCACCAACATGGAAATACGTATCTTCCTTTCTTCCATAAACTTGAAATGATTCTACATGATCTCACATAAAGTTAGGATCCCTAAAATAAATTCCGCAGGGTATGTGCAGATCATGGTGCATGCCAAAAGTGTAAAAATACTTAGAAAAGGTTGACAACTTTTTTCACCCAAAATTAATGAAATGAAAAGGCTTGTGAGACTCTCATTTCCAAAAATATATATAAATTATGATTTAATTTGAATTAAATACCAGTCTATTATTCATTTCTATTAGAATTACAACTAAAGTCCCGGGATCGGGATAGGCTGATTGAAAACATCTATAACTTTCTAAACGGACATATTCTTTTGAACTAAAACATGTGTCAAGCATTCTATGCTTTTACATAATTATAGGATTAAAAAAAAAGAAAATTAAATTTCATGAATTTTTACCGCTATGGTCGATTGCATCGAAGCTTTTATATTTTCTTAAAAAGTTGTAATAAAAATTCATAATTAATTATTTACTTGGAAAAAAAATTTAAGCAAAAAAAATATTCATCACATTTGACATGAGTCCTCTACTTCTATATATAAAATCTTACAAAAAATATTATCATTTTATTATGGTTAGGTGGTCGCATTGCATTAACCTACTTCTTATTTTTTCCGAACAAGTACTAAATCAAGATTGGAAATTTCAAATTTCACCAAATAGATTTTATTTATTTTAACAACCTTAGTAATTTAGAAACTACATCCACCTTTCTTACAAATTCTATTCTTACATATTTTGAAATAATATAGATAACTTATTCAAATATTTACGCCAAGTTGCCTAACACTGATTTTTCCAATTTTTGCCACTTAAGGCTCCTGCCTGGCATACTCACATCTCATTATGCCTGTGTCATCATTTTAGACTTAGGAATATTAGTCCAAAATCTCTCAAGAAACATCTTTTAAAACTACACAAGAATAGAGACAATTTGGTAGAAAACTTCTACAGACATGTTTCAAGAAACAGTCCAGAACTATATGCATTCTTTTGGAGTCAAAATACTGGTCTTTTCATGATACCAAACTCCTCTAAATGATCCACCGTACAATCAAAATCTATATGGGAAGATCTCCATCCTGTCATTGCAAACATAGGTAACATAGTGCACAATTTAGTAGGAAGTGGGGCTCAATAATTTATCGCAATCGCTACCACTTGTTAAGAAACTTTTATGCTCAAGCTAGGAGAATCTGAACAGGTCTAAACATCCCCATCCATCCTCTCATCTAAATCAAAATTGGTTCTTTAGGATTTGAACATTTTAGAGGTCTAGCATCATTCTCACTACTCTGGTCTTGTCAAAACAAAGGGTCACTTTAAAGTCAACATTGGGTCAAACATCTCACTCACCCCTTCATCAAAATTCATCTTTCACTTCATCCAAATTTGCAAAATTTTGAGTACACCCACTTTGTGAGTTAAACATCAAATCAAACCAACCATCTAACTTGCCTATTGTGTATGTGAAATGCATCCTTTTCCATGCATTTAGACAAGTTAGTTATCATATTTGAACTATTTCATCTTGAAGGTCACAAGTATACCCTAAATATTTCCAAGTTCATAAATATCTTTTGTCCTAACATCAAAACATCAAGCGAAGGTCAAAAATGTTGTTCCACAATGTTTGCAAAGATCACTCTCCACACCACCCATATTTTCATCCCCCACTATCATCATTGCTCCCAAAAGAATTATAGCGTCTCTTTTACCTAGATTTGAGTCAACTAGAGAGTTTAAACATCACAAATCAACTCTTCCATAGGTGACACAAAATTTATGGTAAAGACTATATCACTATTGGAAACAAGCAACACTAAGAGGGGGGGTGAATCAGTGTTGTGCAAAAATTCAACTTAATTGTTCTGTCATTTAACTTACTTAATCATTCAACAAAAGAAACATGCATTGACAGAAAGAAAGTAATCAGAACACAACACCATAACTTTTACGTGGAAACCCTGTTAGGGGAAAAACCACAGTGGATGGCCAATCCACAATATAATATGAGTATACCCAAAATGAAAAGTACAAAATGGGAATGCACTTACATTCAGGCTCACTGCTCAAAAAGGATGGGCTCACTACCCTACAATGATTTGGAATAGATCCAAAAGAATGAACTGATGAAATAGCATTAACAATTCATGATTACAATTCCAATTAAGCTCTGTAGATAATCTCTTATCCTTCTGACTAATTCAACAATTCTGCTCTGCTCTGCACAACTCGCTCTACAAAAATCTTAATGCACAAGTGAAACTATGCATAATCGCCTAATCATTGTCCCTGATGATTGCAACACACCACCACACTTCCTTTTTCATATGTCAAATGATATATCAAATCTCTTATATATATATGCATCTAGAAATCAAGTCGCTATAGGTCGGCCTTAATAAAACTTGGAAATATTATCAATTGTCGGCCCAAATCATGAACAATTTTGATGTGCACCCAAAAAAGTCAGCTAGACTATAGCTAAGACCCATAATTAAATATTTGAACATAAAAATATTTTAAATAATTTCACTTTACACATCCACAATGTGCCACATTCACTGAGTTGGCTACAACAAGCAAATAGACAGAAAACATCCTACCGGACCTCCAAGCTCGTACTGCAACTAATGCAACACCACAAAATTTAGTAATAAGATAATATACATGCTCAACAAGGAATCCCAAGGGTCCACAACACAAAATGATGATCCGGTGAAGTAGACAGATTAACTAACTGACTGGATACCCTATTCTTCAAGTATTTTTTCGGTAACACAGTATTCCACTTTATCTACCAGTATGACTAGATACATATCTGTGGATCATGTAGATGACTTCAGTTGCCATCAATGACAACACTAGAATCCATAAGCCAACAATCTCCCCCTTTGGCATTGATGGCAACACTTAGTGAAAAATGACTAAGTGTCGAAACTAGTAAGTACACTGCCAAAATTAAGAATACTGCTCCCCCTAAGAATATCAAGGAATTTTTCACTGCACTCTCTCCCCATTTGACATCAATGACAAAATTAGGGAATCCAAAATTGCAAAAATTTTGAGACTTAAAAAAAATTGAAGACATCTGCAAAGTTATTCTTTAGTCCAATTAAGTTTGATTCCCAGACACTTCTCAAACTCTCCAAAATGGTTATATGACCAAAAATTAGATATGACAAAGTTTTTGTTGCTTCGAGACTTACCGGATTAGGAGCAACCATAGCATCTTTAGCTTCTTTTAGAGCATTCACCATTATCTCAATCTTTGGACTTATTAGTCCCCTGATTTCACATTCTCTACCAATAATCCTTTCATTTTCAAGTTTTAGGCTCTTTATTTGGTTGAGCAAAGAAATTTCCTATCTTTCTTGTTTACAAACACTAAAGGCTAATGGTTCAAAAGTATTGGAAATAGTGACCAGCTGTTGTTCAATGTCTTTCACCTTATCTCATTTGCTTCAATAAATTTTGACAATACCAAGCAAGATTTGTACATTTTTCCTCCTTCAAACATAGTACCTTGAATATTTTTTATGCAAGTGCCTAACAAAGCTTTGTCTTTGGCAATTAATTCATTTAGGCTACCAACTCTCTTATCCTTGAACTCCTTTTTGACTTTAACCAAAGTTGTTTTCTCAAAAGATTCAAAATGAGAATCTACAAAATTTATTAGCTTCTTTAACTCACCAGAGGAGGAACCTGATGGGTCCAAAACATAGGTAGGAATTAATTTATGTAAAACTCCAGATGCAAGCTTTATCAGTTCACTGTCCTCTATGTGAGATTTTAGTATCCTTTCATTGGCTTTGGCTTGAGCAATTTTAGTGACCTTCATCATCTGAATTGGAGACAGAGTGGATAGGTTAATTGAGCTTTCATCTAACTCAAGATCTAACTCTTCCTGTTGCTCCAATAGAGATTCCTTCACTTCCTCTATTCTGATTTCTTGATCCTTTTCCTTTTCAACCTTGGATTCTACTTCAGGATTGACTTTAGGCATTTCAGCTTCTTCAGTATGCACCTCTTTTTCCTCAACTAACACCTCAACAGGGACCTTAGTTACCACAGGTGTCTCTGTATTTTCCACACCAAGAGAAGTCAAAATATCCTCAAATTCTAGAGGATCAAACACATTCATGTTCTCCTTATTCACATTTTCTTCTTCTAATTCACTTACCTCCACATTCACTTTCTCATTTCTTAAACATTTTAGTATTGATTTCCTCAATGTTAATCTTATCCCTTGACAAAATTTCTTCCAAAATTTCCTTAGTTTCACTGACAACAATGTCAGTTTCACCAATCATGAGTTTATTTATTCTTGTTTTTCTCTCAAATTCCCTTTTAGCTTTTTCAAGGAATAAATCCATTTCTTCAATTGTCATTTCCGGGCACAAATCGGCTAGAACTCTCTTCCTTATATTTTCTTCTTTTGATAAGGCACTCAACCTCCTAGACTCCAAAGCATTATATAGACTTGTAGGCAATCCAAACATGATTTCAACAAGAGCTTTACTAAAAACATTCATATGCTTTATTGTTGCTTCTTCAAGAATTCTCTTACCAGATTCATCAAAGGTCTCATACCAATCATAGAGTGGCTTGATATTTCCATCTTTTACTACTACATTCTCAACTTCCTCAATAGACATACTGGGCTTGTCAATTTTGGCCTTTTTCTTTGCTTCTTCTCCTTTGCTAGAAGATTTTCTTTTATTCAATTTGACAGCCTGTGTACTAGTAGCCTTTATCTCCCTTACTACTTCTTTTGAGTCAATTTCTTCCTCTTCATCTGCAGACATAGCTTTGTAAGATCTTGTGCTTTTATTCTTCTTTCTTTTTCTAGAAGCCTTGACTTGATTTGACTAAGCTACAGAGGAACTTCTAGTGTGAGCAGGAGATGTTCCTGGACCAGCTAATTTTTCCTTTTCTTTCTTCTTAGCTGCTTCAACTTCATCTCTTTTCCTTCTCACCTCTTTTAGTTTATGCACAGGAATGCCTATACTCTCTGCCAAAGCTTCTGTCTATTTTCTTACCCTTCTGACTATCATGGGATTTTTCAATTCTGAATGAACCTACAAGATTTTCTCTATGTAAGTACCAAACCTTTCTTCTCCCTGATCAAGTGGTGAATTTAGCAGGTGTTCTACATACATCCTCAAAATTTTCTCATCTACTTCATAACCCGTAGGCATGATCCAACTATTCTAGCATCA
>VDFB02269631.1:0-27397 GCA_007258455.2 Sequoia sempervirens | reverse complement strand
CCTTTGTGGGCCACTGTAATGGGAATCTGGGAGAGAGTTGGAGAGCTAAGAAGATACTAACTAGGAAGAAGTCTTTTCTCAATTGAAGAAAAAGAAGGAGAGAAGTAGAGTTGTTACCAAAACTAGAGCTAAGGTGGATTATGGTGCTACTGATTATAGTCAAGGAAGAACATCGGGTAAATGGCAGAGAGAGCATGATAGCTTTTAGGACATAGCGGATGGTGTTCAAAAGACCATTCTGGAGATTCTCCAATCCCCTAGTAAGATATGAAGATTATGTCATGGAATATTAGAGGGATTAATATCCTTCATAAGAGGGATGTTTTGCACAATTTTTGTTAGGGATCATAAACTTGATATTCTTCTCATCCAAGAAACTAAAACGTCTAAAAATAAGGTGGAGAAGATTTAAATGTTTCAAAACTGTGGAATCCAAGGAAATAGTTCAGATGGTGCTTCAGGAGGAATTGCTACTTTTTGGAACCATAACTTTATTAAAGGGGAACCTTTGTTGGAGACCATTAATAATGTGGCTACTATATTCACACATATTAGAGACAATTTTAGCTAGATTTAGTCAAATATCTATGCCCCTAATTGGAAAGGTGCCAAAAAATATTTTTGGAATGAGCTTTCTATATTTCATAGGATCTTTGATAATGACCATTGGATTGTTATGGAAAAATTTAAAACACCCATTTTGAATGAAGATAGATTTGGAGGTTCTTGGGTTAACTTGGAAAGTAAATCTAACCTTTTGAACTTCATCAATAACAAGGCAGTGATTGATCTTGATTTGCAAGGAGCTGTATATACCTGGTCAAATCGTAGAAATGGTAAGGACCTAGTTCGAGTAAGGTTAGATAGAACTTTAATTTCTGACTAGTGCCTTATAAACTATTACTGTTCTCTTAAATCTCTTTCTAGATTGGGCTCTGATCACTTTCCTATAAGTTTTGTGGTGGACCCTATAAAGGTGAAGAGGAATTCTCCCTTTAGATTTAAAAGAATGTGGCTTTCCCACCCCCATATTTTTGAGGAAATCTGGAAATGGTGGAATATTGATGTTCCAAGCACTACTATGTTTGGAATTAGTAAGAAACTAAGGGAAGTGAAACACAAATTAAGAATTTGGAAAAAAGAATCCTTTGGAAATATCTTTGGTATTAAATCTAAACTTCAAATAGAGCTTGTAGAGATCTAGGATAAAATTTAGAGGGAAGGATACATAGAGAATAATAGGGTAAAAGAAAATGAGTTGCTGGTGAAAATGCATGATATTATAGCTAAAGAGGATGAGTTATGGAAGCAAAGATCTAGAGTGTTGTGGCTTTCAGATGGAGATGGAAATAGTAGGTACTTTCATTTGTCTACCTCAAAAAATAGGGTTTCCAATAGAATTTATCACATAGATGTTAATGGCAAGAGATTTGAGGAGGAGGAAGACATCAAAAAACAATTTGTCTTCTTCTTTAACAACCTTCTCTCGGTGAATGGGGAAGTCAACCATATTGACCAATATTTTCTGTTAGAGGCCATCCCTAAGGTTGTTGGGACAAAAGATAATGATAAGCTAGTTGCCATCCCCTCTAGGGAGGAAATTATGAAAGCTATCTTTTCTTTTGAAGGAAGCAAGGCCCCTAGCCCTGATGGGTTTCCTATGTTATTTTTTCAATCGTTTTGGGAGATTGTTGAAAAGGATGTTGTGAATGTTGTTAAATAATTTTTTGGGTCCATAAGTCTTCTTCAGGAATTAAATGCTACTTTTGTGGTCCTTGTTCCCAAGAAACCTAGGGCTATGGAGTTTGAGGCGTTTAGGCCTATTAGTCTTTGCAACTCTTTCTATAAAATCACATATAAGGTATTGATGTCAAGGCTCCTTACTATCCTTCCCTCGCTGATATCCCCTTAATAGAATGGTTTTTTTCCAAGAAGGAAAATCCTTGACTCTATAGTCATTGTTCATGAGAATATCCATTCGCTAGTAGAATCTAAAACTGAAGGGTTTCTTCTTAAGCTAGATATCTCCAAAGCTTATGACCGTGTTGATTGGGATTTTTTATTCAAAATTCTAAGGGTGTTTGGTTTTAGCAGTAGAGTTATTCAGTTGGTGAATTAGCCAGTTACTACTATCTCCAATTTCATCATTGTGAATGGTTCTCCCTTGAGATTCTTTCAAAATTCAAGAGGCCTAAGATAGGGTGATCCTATCTCTCCTATTCTATTCACAATTATGGCTGAGAGCTTGGGAAGAAATCTTAAAAGACTAATTGAACAAAGGTATCTTGTTGGTCTTAGACCTTCTTCTACTAATTTGATTTGTTCTCACAAACAATTTTTTGATGGCACTATGTTGATGGGAAGATCAACGGTGACTGAGGCTAAGACTTTGAAAAAAATTTGGATTTATATGAGAAGGTGATTGGGCAGATGGTCAATAGATAGAAGAGCTCCCTTTATTTTTTTAATACCCCTAAGCATAGACAGATAAAGATTGCTAGAATCCTTGGTTGTAGAGTGGAATCCTTACCCTCTACCTATCTTGGATTACCTCTATTCCTTAAACCTCCAAAATCCTTTTGGTGTTCGCTAGTTGATAGGTTCAATAAGAAGTTGGCAGGATGGAAAGGAGCTCTTCTAAGTCAAGTAGGAAAAATTTAGCTCCTCAAAGCTTCTCTTCATAATCTCTTGATTTATGCTTTAAGCCTTTTCAAAATACCTACTAAATATGCAGAGGCCATTGAGAAGATGCAAAAAGGATTCCTTTGGTTTGGTGTGGCGGAGAAAAAGAGGATGCGTCTAATATAGGATGGGATTTGGTTTGCAGACTAAAATCCTTGGGGGGATTAGGTCTTAGAAAAATTAGAATGATTAATAAGACTCTTCATGCTAAAAAAATATGGAGATCCTTTTTGCCTAATGGGGAATGGAAAGATATCTTAAAAGGTAAATATATGACCAATTGTGTGTCTCTTAATGCCTTGATGGATTCTCCTATTCTGGCCCATGGCTTAGCTTACTAGAATGACATGATTGTTGGTAGAAATATTTTGGAATCAGGGGTTGGTTGGCACATTAGAAGCGGTAATCTAGCTAGGTTCTAGGAGAACAAATGGATTTTTAAGGATCCCCTAATCAAAATTGAAAGATTCAACAGATGGGATGAGGTTTGTAAAGTAGCTTTTGGAGAATATGTTAAATATTATTGGAGTGAAGGAGATTGGGCAGATTTTTGTATGGTTAGGCATGAGTTGTCTCTAATTCAATCTTCCTTGATGGCTATCAGATTTGGACAGAATTAGTTAGATGATTATCTTGTCTAAATGGACAACCCTTTGGGTAACTACTCTATTTTTTTAGTTGTCTCTTTTCTGTCCCTTTCTCAAGCCTCCCCTCCTTTCTGGTCTAAAGCATGGATAAAACACTTGACTCTTAAATTCAACATTTTTCTTTTGAATTCTACTTCAAAATAAGGAGCTCATGGTGGATAATATTTAAAAAACTAGATTTCAAATCCCCAACAGATGTTACCTTTGCAAGAGTGGGGTGGGGTCAGAAAATTATTTGTTTCTCCACTATCTATTTTTTGCTACAATCTAGAGAAAATTTCTAGCTCTCTAGAATATATCTTGGGTGTTCCCCCTGTCCATTAAAGATTTCTTCTTACAATGGAAACCCCATCTCAAAATCCTTTCATTTGAAGGTTATGGGATTTTATTTTCCTTTTTTTTGTTTGGTGGCTATGGAAAGAATGTAATACAAAACTTTTTCAAGGATAAGGAGATGTCAGAGATTAATGTTTTTGAAAAAAAAAAAGGCTAATAAAGGAAAACTTCAATGTTATTCCCAAAAAATCTTTTAATCTTGACGTTGTGGTGTGCACTCCCTATGATATAATGATATCCAAGGATTGTAATCTAAAAATTGATGTATCTAAAGCATCCAAACCAGCTAAGAAAAATAGGGAGGGGGTGCGCTGGACCTTCCCACCAAATGGCTGGACTAAAGCCAATTTTGATGGCACTGGAAAGGGAAATCCAGGGATGGTCAGAAGTGGAGGTGTGTTGAGGGACTCAAATGGTAACTTCTTGGTAGTTGTGGCCATTTCCCTAGGTTCTCAAACCAACCATGTGGTAGAGGCTATAGGAGCTTTTGAAATTTTAAATTTAGCACATAATTTGAGTATAAAATATTTACATCTTAAAGGGGATTCCAAAAACATCATTGACTGTATCCTAGGTAGGACCCCCCTTCCTGGTCTATTAAGAATTGGATTGAAGATTCTAAACCTATATTAGATAAGTTCAAAAAAGTTAAAATATCTCACATCTACAGGGAAGCTAACAATGTGGCAGATTACTTTGTGAATGAGGGGTTTAAGCGGGGAGGTTTGAACACATGGAAAAATTTTAGGGACTTGGGAGCTAAAGTCGGGGCCTTATTGGATTATGATGTTACACATGGGAAAGAAGAAAATATCTTTAATGATGATAGGTAAAATGGATAAGTACATCAAAATTGAGAGATTTGATGGGGTCATGTCAGATAACTTAGCTGGTAAGAAAAAGTGGCACGCTTTGTGGGTTCAGTGGAATGGCTGTGTAAATTTTCTATAAGTTTTTGACACTAGTAGAGATTGAAATGAGGTGCATGCAAGTATGTGGGGAGATATGAAAAGAATCAAGCCAAATAGCTATGAAATGCACATAAGGAATGCTAAGGTATCGAAACAGGTTGAGCAAGGTGGTTTGGTTCCATTCCTGGATAAATTTCATAGGTTTGATCCTAAGGCCACTGAATACTTTGAGAAGAACTAGAATAATGGATAAATTATCCTCTTTTGGGAGAAAGGTGAAACTAGATGAGAAAATCATAGGAGAGGTGACTGGAATGTCCACTAAGGGCATGAAATTTTATCATGACATAAGGTTTTCAGATGAGGTAGTAATCAATTTCCCAAATAAAGAAAAGGAGAAACTGAAACTGGTCAAATTTTCCAACATCTATTTCAAAATCGACTCCATCAAGGTGCTTTGGAGAAAGGTGCATCGTGTCATTATGGATTCTATTACCTTGGATGGGAGATTCACTAGAGTTTATGGTTATCATTTTTTTCTCCTTAACCACTTCCACCACAGGGTTCAAATTTCTTTACCTCATTACTTGTTCTGTTTGTTGAGCAATAGACTTGAGAACAACAAGAAAAATCTTGGGAGAAACCCTATTCTTCATCCTGGACTTATTAGGTTGATCTATGAACATTTAAAAATCCTGTCAATTTTATCCAAACCGGTCACCTCCACAACATCTTAGGACTATGATATAGGCAGTGGTGGTTTGGAGAATTATTCTAACTTGGAGAGAATTGTTGAAGCCCATCTATCCCCTATCCTTTCTAGCAAGAAAACCTAGCTTTGTAAACCCTAGCACATGAAATTTAACCATAAGAATTACCCAGGCTTCCCTACCCCTTCAAAGAAATGCACTCTCAAGGGTTCCCTTACCAATAAGTTGGTTTCCTACTCTACAGACTCTTTGGAGTACAAAATTGAGAACCTTGAAGCTAGTAGAGATTTTGTTTCTACCCTTCCTTCCTCTTTCAAAGATGATGGAACCAGATTTCCTAGTTCCCCTAACCTAAAAGATTTCAACCTCATTTTAGATTATGATCAGTCTGGAGATATCCTTTGCTCTGCTAGAAGTGGCGTTGGTGATATTTTTAGGGTTATGAAAGGAGCCTATCAATAGACCAATGATCTTAATCTCAAAGGGTTCTAAATAGAAAGTTGGAGGAAATGGAACTAAAGCTATCAACTATGAACAATGAAGAAGGAAAATAGAAAAAGAACAATATAGGGATGGGAGATGATGACATTGAAGAAAATTATAAGACTTTGGCAACTGAAATTGTTATAATAAAAAACAATATGAATTTTTTTGTGGAACAAAACCCTAGAATGGCAAGGCACATTTCCATTATCATTAATACAATTTTTGTAAAGTCAAAAAAGTCACAATAGGGCTCGCTAGTTGTTGACCTGGAGGAGGACAAGGATAAAAGCAAGGATGAGGACCAAGAAATATCAAAGAAGACCTATGCCAACCTTAAGAGGAAAGCGCCTCCTACTCCCCAGATGGTCTAGATCTTAAAGAGGAGGGTTTAGGAGATGAACGATATGGAAGATGAGAAAGCAGAAATTTTAAAATCCCAAGTTTATTTGCTACTCGTGTTTTGTCTAGTCTTTTTGGGGTCTTTTTTGTGGCCCTTGTTATCCTTTTTTTTGGTGGTTGTTGCTTTGTTATATGATTTACTCTTACATCCTCTCTATTTCTGGGTTCTTTGATGGTTTATTTCTTTTTTTTGTAAACTTTGTGGTTTCGGGTCCCTGTAAAATCTGTTTTTTCCTCTTTCAAAAACATATTTAAAATATAGTAATTTCATAATCAAATTATAAGATGAAAAATTATATTTTATATATTATAATTAATATGGGCATTTGTTTATGCATTTGATTAATGGTAATTGAAGATAAGTTCATCTAGACCAAATAAATTATAAGTCTCTAACTAATTATATAGCAAAAAATATAACAAACAAAATATAAAAATAAGTATATTTGTAAATACAAACTAGTTTTAAAATTAAATATATCAATAATAATTTAAACTAAATCTAACATGTATTCTACATAATCTAATTAATTTCAATTGATTTCCTAATGATTAGTCACAAATTTACAACATTTAGTTTGCAACATAAAGAACAATTTAAAGATATTTAGGAAATATAGAAAGATTTTAACTTTTCAGACATCTAAATAATCTTACAAAGTAATTTTTTTATCCTTCTACTAAGAATTATTCCTTAATATGGATTAGGCATAGGAAAAATTATGGCATTGTGCTTTCCTCATATAATTTCCAACACTATTTTTCCAAGCATTTATAATAGATACAAATTTTTGACTTTTATCATTATTTTTTAAATATATTAATTGTTTGTTCATCACTAAGTTAATATTATATATTAATAATTTGATATTGAATAAGATATTAATTTTGATAATAATTAATCTTTTTTTTGTTATATTTTATCACGAAAAGTCATATTATTTATAGTATATATGATACTTTGATTATCTTAAAATAAAGTAGTGGTTGAATAATATGCAAGACTACATTGAAATAAGATATTTTCAATCCTAATGCAAGAGGATTCAAGTGAGTTCACAATCAACATCACACAAAAATAATATTTCAATTTGGTTTGGTTTTTCTTTCATATTTTGAATGCAATTTGATTTTGGTGGCCTTTGATAGAGATTAATTGATATTTTGGACATCAATTCTCAAAATGTCATTAATTGATTTTTAACTCCAAGCAAGCATTACTTTTCAACATTTGATGGATTTACAGAAGAAATCACACCATGAAGGAAAACTATATTTATTAAATGATTAAATTGTATGCTTAAAATGGAGAGCAGATTAGAAGGATATTGTATTAATGAGAAAAGAAGATGAAGAGAATGGGATGAGTAGGAGGGAGAAAATGACATAGTTGAAGATAATAAAAATAAAACAAAGAAACAAAATTTGAAGTAAAAGCCATATATACCACGCAACATAAGAAGATGAAAAGACAGCTTAACAAAAGAAAATGAAATTGCTTAATTTAATATGTACCTGGCATACCAAATGTTTGGCAAGAAAGAAGCAGTTTTAATGCAACTTGGATTTGTGGCAGGGTGAGCATGTCGCATCCAAGTTAAGGGAAGATTTACAAATTTTAAATAGAAGAAATAATAAGAGAGGGGAACACAAGTAGAAAAGTGGAAAGAATACTATGCTCCATAGAAAGGAGAGTGAATAAAAAGGAGATTGTAGATTGGTTAGTTACATGGTAGATAAGGGGGTGAAATTGAAGATTGTAATTGAGTTTATTTTATGCTAGTAAAAAAAAAAATCAATCTTGTGTTGCAATATTTATATAGCTATTCTCGTTTTGTGAATTTGTGGAATTTTAGCAAGAAGAAGAAAGCCTTCTTGCATCAAATCCAAATTACTTCATCTTGTGTCTTTTTATGTGATGTGGATTTTTATTAATAACTTTTTAAAAATTCATCAATTCAAATATCACTACAAAAATATTCTAAAAAAAGGTATAGCTTTGCTACATGCTCTTAATTATCTTTTCACTAATAACTTTCAAAGAGTACTTAATCAAACAAAAGATGTGGAGATGAAAACTTAATGATACATTACATTTTAATAATAAAACATAATCTATAAATGGAATTTTAAATACTAAAGTTCTTATTCTTATCACATCTTAAAAATTTGAGTCTAAACATCTCGAACTATTAATTACAAATTAGTTTTCAATAAAATTTTCAAAAAAAAGGTGAGAATTTATGACACTCCATTATAATACACTTACCTAGGTTTGAATATTTTTATAGCACTACCTAATTTTAATTTTAACCCATTATAATCAATAGCATTCATACCCTTTGGGATAGATACAAGTTGCGAGGTTTGGTTATTTAACAATACAACATATTTTACCTTCATGGATTGCTTCCACTCTTTATTCCTCCAGTTATCTTAAATAAAATTGTATCATTATTATATAACTTCTCTGGCCATGAGTGGACTTACATTCCCTTTTTTAAATTTTAAAAAATTCCCATAGATATCTCTAATGATCCTTATTTTCTATCTATCTAAAAAAATATCATAATCATTGTCCTTTCCTATATAAAAAGGGTTGATCATAAAAATTAATTATCTTATTTATAAAACTTGTATTAATGTGCATCTAATCATTATCATCATCATCTTTGTCATCATAATCCTTACCATCACCTCACTATCACCACCATCACCATCACCAACACCATCACCATCACAATTAAAATCACTATCACCATCACCATCACCATCATGATAATATAATTTTGTATTTTTCTTTTTAAATATTTGAATTTGAGTTGGAAGTATTTATCATTATAGAGTTGGAAGGAATGGCTATAATTTGAATTTTTTAAAAAAATTTAATATATCTATAGATAAACACCTCTTCCATTTCCAAACCATAGAACATATATTTCTTTCATTCATCACTATTTAAATAGTACACAAACAAACAATTATTACTCTTATTTTTTAACCTTTTCTACTCTTCATCAAGGATGTATGCCCAAAACTAAACCCAAATAATTAAAAATATACAATATAATTATTTTTTGCTCCAAGATTCTTGAAGGGTGAGATTTGTAAAAGAAATAGTGGGTATTGTACTTACAATATATGTAGCACAACAAAAAAAGAAACCCACATTTTTGGTGCTATGTTTTAAAATACAACATACAATGATCCATTTATAAGGGTTTTATTTATCCACTCAAGCATTCCATTGTGTTGAAGGGTATATGATCTTTTTCTTTACAACTTAAGACCATAATTTTCACAAAATGATTCAAATACATATATGCAATATTGTCTCTTATTATCAACAATTCATTTAATTTTCTTGCGACTTTTGTTTTCAATTAGTACCTTAATTTTTTTAAAACTTTAATCAATTCAATTTCTAAGGAAATAAACACAATAATATACTATAATTATAAAAAGAGATAGGAGATACTTGATATCGAAAGTGAAAGATATCTTAGTTCATGTAAATTATTATGAAATGTATTAGAAGATTAATCTTTACTTGGTAAAGGTTATTCTTTAATTGTAATTATTTATTAACTTGTAGGAATATTCCAAAGGAATCCCTACAAGTCTTTGGTTTTTGCCTCCTCACACGTGTGGGGATGAATCATTTTATTTTTAATTCCTTTATTAAGGAATATTTGTAGCTGCCTCCTTAAGAGGTTCTTGACACATTTCACACACATAGATGAATGGTGGCATTCATTTAGTTGGGAGTTACATTCTAACTTCTCTTCTCACCTCTATTTATTAAGGTTCCTCTCATCTCATTCTTAATTTATTCAATCAACCAATCTCATGGATGAAGTGCTCTCTTTCTCTCTCTTTGTATCATTCTGAGGCATTTTTCCTCCATTCATAATATTGGGGCTTTTTCTTATTTTTTCCCCTTATCAAATTCTAGTGTCTCCTTTGCATTTGGTGGTGCTTGGTTTGGATTCTCTATTTCTTGGTAATATCTTTCCTTCAAATAATTCTCATTAGTCATTACTTTCAATTGCTCATTTTTTGTTCCTTTCAAAATGATTAATTGTTCTTAATAATTAGCTATCTATGGTTCAAATGGATGTCAATGTTTTTTCCTAACACACAATTATTAGATACCTTCAAAAGCTAAATTATTTGCTAATCCTCTAACTATATGCAATCTAATCATGTTTTGGAATTGACTATAATTAATTTTCCCAATTTTAGCCTACTAAAGTTTTCACATACAATGAGAAAATGTACATTTGTTCTCAACAAAACCAATAAAATTGAAATGATTCTTCTTATGATAACTCTACCAATATAAATTGTATTAGCTAGGTCTTTTTTTATATCTAGGAATGTATTTTTAATAGTAACAACAAACTAATAACCAATTTGAACAATTCAATATAATATAATATGCTTCACCCCTAATTCTTTAACCAATAAACCATTTTCAAAATCTCATTTCACATCTTAAAAATATATATCCAAAAACTATAAATTTCCTTTTATATCCAATGGTAATTTCTTTATCTAGAAAGTTCCCTTCATATGATTAATAAAAAGCTATTAATTCCATTTTATTTGCAATGGTAATTTCTTTATCTACAAGAATCCCTTTATAAGATTAATGAACAATCATGCATCTCTAGTTACATGAAAAGATGCTCCTAAGTTTACTATGTCTTATTTATTCCAATGTGAAACATAGAAAAATAGGGTTCATTAAAGTGAATTGATAAAGATGATGAACCACTAATTTTCACTATGGAACATTCAATTATGAAGGTCAAAATTCCAAAATAACAATTTGAAACTAATCCTAACTATTATAGAAAGTATGAGGCGAGTTTTTAGAGGCTAGAATGATGTGTACCTTGCTGCAAGAAGCTTGTTTTAGGGCTCAAAGGACTCATTCACCTTTAGTTGAAAATGGCTACCTATTAGGGTTTCTAAAACTGAGATTTCATTTTTTGTTCCTTAATTCTTTCACTCTCAAATTCTTTGTTGTCAGCTCCTAAAAACCTGTAGCAAATTTGGTAGCCTTCTTTCTGTGTTCTTGCACTTTGACAATTTTGAAAATTGACAAATTTGATAATTTTTCTTCAAACTTGTTCTCCACTTGATCTTCAACCTATAAATCTACAAATACACATTCATGAGAAGAAATACTTTTTGATTGTTAGTGAATAGGGGTTTTCTTAAGTGAAACCTCATTTAGGTAATTAAACCAAATGATGAAATAATGAAGTCTTGATACCTTGGAACTTGTCCTGGAGGATAAATGTGCAAACTAACATGTGGTGGCCATGAAGAATGTAGATCTTGATCTCAAGTAATATGTGTAATAATGCTTGCAAGTGGGTATTCAATGCTACATCCATAATCTTATCTCAACAACATGTATGAATGCACTATTCCTTTGACATGATGATATGACTTTGAATTGCTCTAATAAACTCTTGATAATCTTCCTTTGAATTACCTTGAAAATGGTCTTGAAGTGTTGTATAATGCTATTGTTCTTGATTGCATGAAGTCACATATAGTTTCTAGGTTGCTTAGGAGGAAACAATGTGAATTAACCCCATATTTATACTAAATCTAGAGATTAACCATAAAATTAAAATAATCCAAGACAATTCAAAATCTAGGATTAAAAATCATTAGAATCTCACCAAAATTAAATTCAAAAAAGGGTTTCCTATGTGAGAGGGACCCATTCACCACTAAAGGCGAATGGGTCCTAGCACAAGTTTCTAGGACCTTGCTTCAGGGTGGCAGAAAGAACATAAAAGACCTACCTCAAAAATGAATAGAAAGGGGGATGTTGGTTTTTTCTAAGAACCAAGCTAGTCTTCAAAATTTCTTGTGGACTTTTCCATTTCCAGTAATTAGAAATCTAAAAGGATTGGCCAACAAACGAGTAAAAGCTGCAAGAAATTTACTCCTACGCTTTAGGGTCTATGAAACCTAGGAGGATAGTCCCACAATGTATATTTAAGAACTCACATGATCTATATTTAGATACATTGTTGAGTCATATATTTTTGGCTCTCTAGGACTTCTCTAACTCTTATAGGGTTTTTCACCTAAAAGGAGAGAAGGTAGGGCCAAAAATGCTAACTAGTTCATTCAAATAATGTTATTTGTGATGTTGTCTAACCTAAATGAAGTTAACTAAATGTAATTGATTGATCTAAATGAATGAAAATTAATGCAAAAGTGCATTTAAAGCTATGTTTGAAAACACACCATGATATGCAAACAACTAAGTCAATGAAGAATTTATTCAAAACAAAAAGGAAAGGGATGAATTTGAGTGCACCTAGATGAAGTGTGATGAATTTGGAGTGTTCTAGATGCTGACTGAAATTACTGATTTTTCATAGTGGGACTCATTTGCCTAGGGTGGCGAATTAGTCCTCCTCCTAGTGAAAAAATGGCAGGAGCAAGTTTCTATCTATCGGGATCGAAAGTCTGAAAAAATTTAGATTTTCAGTCCGAAGATGGGACTCATTCATCATAGGTGGAAAATTAGTCCTCTCCCAAATTTCTAAGAAATTAGGTGACAACTCTACAACACTAGATCTAGAAAATTCTGCTTGTTGGGTTGCCGAAGTCAATTATTTAGAAAATAGACAGAAAACCTTCTCTAAGCTTGAAATAGACTTAAGTTGACTTGAAGCACATAGTTTACTTGTAAACCAATCTTCAACATAAAAAGGCTTGTCAAATATGCATACCTAGGTTTGCAAACAAACATGTAATAGGGAAAAATGGTTTTAGGATAGTGAATAGAGGTTTTCCTTTGTCAAACCCCACTTTTGGTAATAAAACCTTCAATAAAATAAAGAAATGAAAAGGAATGATAAACTAACAACATGAAATTGCTATTAACCTACCAAAACCTTGGTGATGAAAGTCTGAAGTAATGTCAATGGATGCTTCAAAGTGCTTGAATAGTGCTTGAAAATATATTGTAAAATGCTTGAGTGACTAGGTGAATACGTGAACTTGATGAATGGCGGTTAGAATGAGATGAAAATCACTTTTTCATACACACTTGTGCCTTAGTTACCTATTCATACCTCATCACAGGCCAACATCTAGTGATTTTGAACAAAATCTCAAAAGGAAATTTAAAATATTTTGAATTTGGGGCCAAGGGGGACTCATTCACCACCCATGGCAAATGGGTCCCACCTAGGACCTAAAAAAAAGTGTTGGGAAGTATATTGTATTTAATGTTGTTTGTCAGGATAATACTAAAAAATACACTTAATTAAGCATGACGGGATAAAGGGGGCCAAATAAAGCATGAGAAAAGGATAAATAGTGAAGATGTTCCTAGAAAAGTGTGAAAGCTTGTTACAAGACTTTACAACACTTCAAAATAGGATGTGTTGATGAATAAAAAGATGATTTTTAAGTGAATTGTAATTAATAGAGTCTAGAAGAGTGTAGAAATGTCCTACAAAACTTCACAACACCTTCACAAGATGCCATTATTTGAGCTTTAGTACCTAAATAAGCATGTTCAAGCCATGTTACAACATAAAATCAAAGCAAAATAGTTCCAAGACCATGAAACAAGACCTAAAAGGCCATAAAAATGACAAGGGGCCATTTTTCTATTGCACATTTAGCATCCACTTTAGTGAGAGGATGAACTTGCTTCAAACTCACACTAAAGTAGCCATGAACATTGAGAGGAGGGTTCAAATTCACTTACGTTAGCAAGATGGAATGACAAAGATCAAGAGGGATGATCAAGCCCCCAGGATGAAGATCCCTTGTTAAACTAAACATAGGAACACACAAGTATTCAGAAGAATCAGATGAAGCTTTGATCATCAATCCAACTAGTTGTGGATTAGATCTATGTTGACTATTTGAAAAAGAGAATGTGTACTCACCCTGGGGTGACATAGCACATGATGGTCCACTAGGTGAGAAGGTGCACATGTACTCACTCTAGGGAAACAAAACTAGTTGTTTGTGGGGTGAGAAATCCCAAAAGGTAAGATACATATGCTAGTTGGTATGCATTCACAAACAAACAAAAAAGTAGTTATGGGGAAATTCATGCCACTAGGTGGGCTTCTTGCTCAACCATGCCAAAGTTATACCCATTGATAACTTTAACAAGGCACCACAAGGAAACAAATGCTATGAAAAAAAATAAAAAGGTACTATAGTCATGCAAGTTGTGTTATTCAAGGTGGCAAAAATGTAAAAATGTAAAGTGCAAAAAAGTAAAGTGTAAAAGTGTAAAATGTTCAAAGGAATCTTATTTGGTTTAGGCATGGTCAGTCACTTAGGGAACATTGTGTCTAATGTCTCCAAGAGAGGACCAATCAAAGAATAGCATATTCACAACTTAGGGGATGTAGTGTGTCACATCAGGCCACCAAGAGGAATGTAATATGCTTAGAAAGATTGCACTTATGAAGGACATCACACCCAATGTCATCCACAAAGTGACAAACGCATCATGCAAACGAGAAAGCTACACTAGGAACCAAGAATGAAAATGAATTAATGGTAATGTATGCCCTCCACTTTAAAGGAATCTATACACATTGTTCTATGAGCAATTACTTTAAAGTAGAGAAGAAAATAAAATGTAAAAGGAAAAAAAGACATGAGAGCCAACTTAGAAATCCCTATTCCAAGTCATATGTTTCAAAGATAGGCTATGTCATGTCAAGGAAAAAAGAAAAAAAGAAGAAGGGAGTTTCCCCCCAGAAAAGAAAGCACACCAAACACATAATGGATCTATGGATTTGGGGTCAGTATGTTCATTTTTACAATGTTTTTATGAAAGAGCACAAAACTATCATCATTCCAGAAAGCAAATAGAACTGGAAGAATGATACAAAGAGAGTGAAAACAAAGGAGAAAGAAAGTTTGTTTTGGGTCAACATGGAAGAGACATTGTAGTCTTGACGCTTTGCATCATCCCCAAAAGGAAAACACAAGAAAAATCAAAATGAAAAAGGTGAAAGAAAATGAAAAAGCTTTTGGGTCAACATGAAGGAGACATTTTGGTCTCAATGCTTTGCATCATTCCCAAAACGAGAACACAAAACAAAAAGAGAAAAAGAAGAAGACCTTGTTGGTTAACATGGAAGAGACATAGGGTGTCTCTATGCTTTGCTTCATCCCCAAAAGGAAAACACAAAACAAAAGGGGAAAAAAATCATGTACGACATATAGAAGAAGAGAGATACAAATAAAAGAAGTGTACAAAGAGAGGGAATATCAAATGAATGATACGGGGGAACACAATACACACATGAAAAGGGAAAAGGGACAAGTAATGCAAATGTAGGTCAACCATTAAATAAGTTATTGGTTTCTCAATCTTAAATGGATAAGTGGAAAATGAATAACATAGGTAAGAGGCAAAGACAAATGCATTACAAGGACAAGGCTAACAACTTCTTCCCCTCCGCAAAGTGTAAAGGAAAGAATGAGCCTAGGTGGGATTCTACAACTATGGCATGATGAGGGGATTTGGTTGGTTTAAGATATGATGGGGAAACAATCGGTATCAGTGAAGTGATACTTATCCAGTATTTTCTTCAATATGATGTCGAAGGATGCAATGATATTTGCAAAATGGTATCTTAGAGTCTTTTGGACAACTAACCAACCTTTTCATAGGTGGTAAAAGTATAAGACCTTTGTTTAAGAGTAATTGAAGTCTTCTTTCACATTATGGTGGAGGATGTATAGGAAATTTATTCTTTTTGAGTTTGTAAGGTCATTTTTGCTTGCTAGATTTTCTTTGTTCACAAATAGGAGGAAGAGGACCCATAGGGATATAAACATCCTTATCATTAGAAGGAGATAATGGTTTTGCGGGTGGAAGGAGAATGTTTAAGTTAGGAGGAGAATCCAAGATCACTGTACTAGCATCCCAAAGTCTCCTAGGTTGAAAAGGATGTCTATCAAGCTGAGAAGGATCTTGATATCATAGTCCTATTGTGTGTGCTTTGGTTGATTGTTGTTCAATAAGTTGATGGATGTCATGTTCATGTTTTATGTCACAAACTTGTTTACTTAATATGGTGAATCATTTACCATATGTTTTTTCAAGATTGATATGAGTTTTTGTGATCATAAAAGGGTTGTGAATGTGAGTGGTAAGAGGGACTAGGTCCACTTGAGGGAGGAACCTTAGGTCCTATAGTGACTTTAGGATGTAAGTATGGAAAGTGATCATGAGGTGCAACAATGGGAAGGTCTTGTGACCTCATGGAGGGATAAAAGGTTACATTTTCTTCTAGGTTATCAAGGAAATAATTGTATAACTTGTTCATGCTAGCATCATCTTCTCCAATGATGTCTACTTCATGTGGAGGAAAATCATAAGGAGTTAAAGTAGCATGTGGTTGTTCAAGGTCATTAGGGTTACAACCAAATGCACAATTTGATATGTCTACCAAGGACTTTAATGAATTCCAAAACTTATTGAAAGAGAATTCCATGATGCAGATAAACTAAGATGCAATAAATAATAAAAAATAGAGATTCAGAAAAGTAAAACAAAATGCAAAAATAGGAAGTAGTAATCCATAAAAATGCTAAAAAGATTACAAAGATGTTGAAAAAGTGCAGAGGGACTGATTTTCCCTAGGTAGTGAATGAGTCCGAGTATGCAATTTTTTTGTATTTTTCAAAAAATTTAAGATGATTTAAATGTCCCATAGAATGGAAACAATGATGCAAAATGAAAATTTTATATTTTTTCAATGAGATGCCATGAAAAAATGAAAACTAAATGAAGTTTTCACTAATGTAAGATAAAATGTCCTAAAATGCAAAAAAAAACATTTTACTAACCAAATTTTAATGCAAATGCAAACTAGGATGCAATATGTAAATGAAATCAGAAATGCAAAGTGCTCAGAAGTCAGGTTCACCAAAATGAATTGTAGATTTTGGGCTCTCTAGCACTTCTCTAACTCTTCTAGGGTTTTTCACCTAGAAGGGGAGAAGGTAGGGCCAAAATTGCTAACTAGTTCATTCAAATAATGTTATGTGTGATGTTATCTAACCTAAATGAAGTTAACTAAATGCAATTGATTGATCTAAATGAATGAAAATGAATGCAAAAGTGCAATTAAAGTTATATTTGAAAACACACTGTGATATGTAAAGAACTAAGTAAATGGAGAATTTATGAAAAACATAAAGGAAAGGGATGAATCTGAGTGAATCTGAGTGCACCTAGATGAAGTGTGATGAATCTAGAGTGTTTTGAAATTTTCTTGAAATTATTGATTTTTCACAGTGGGACTCATTTGCCTAGGGTGGCGAATTAGTCCTCCAACTAGTGAAAAACTATCGGGAGCATGTTTTTGTCTGTCAGGATCTGAAATGTGACAAAATTCATATTTTTAGTCCTAAGGTGGGACTCATTTTCCATAGGTGGCGAATCAGTCCTCTCCCAAATTTCTAAAAAATCAATAGACAATTTGGCAACACCAGATTTGGAAAGTTTTATTTTCAGGTTGTCAAAGTCAATTCTATAGAAAACAGATAGAAAACCTTCTCCAAGCTTGAAATAGACTTGATTTGACTTGAAGCACCTAGTTGACTTGTAAACCAATCTTCAACATCAAAAATATTGTCAAATCTGCATACCTAGGTCTACAAACAAACATGCAATAGGGAAAAATGGTTTAAGGTTAGTGAATATGAGTTTTCCATGGTCAAACCCCACTTTTGGTAATCAAACCTTCAATAAAATATTGAAATGCAAAGGAATGATAAACTAACAACATGCAATTTATATTAATTTACCAAACCCTTGATGATGCAAGTTTGAATTAATGTCAATGGTTGTGTTAAAGTGCTTGACTAGTGCTTGAAAATATATTGTTAAATGCTTGAATTATTTAGTGACTATGTGAATAAGTGAACTTGATGAATGGGGGGTGGGGTTGAAATGAGGTGAAAATCACTTATTTATACACACTTGTGTCTTAGTAACCCATTCATACCTCATCAGAGTCGACATCAAGTTATATTGAATAAAATCCCAAAAGGAAATTTAAAATATTTTGAATTTGGGGCCAAGGGGGACTCATTCGCCACCCATGGCGAATGGGTCCCACCTAGGAACTAAAACAAAGTTTCAAGAAATATGTTGTATTTAATGTTGTTTGTCAAGATAATACTCAAAAACACACTTAATTAAGCATATGAAGGCATAAAGGGGTGAAATTTAAAAGCATGAGAAAAAGGATAAATAGTGAATATGTGCCTAGAAAAGTGTGAAAGCTTGTTCCAAGACTTTACAACACTTCAAAATAAGACTTTTCAATAAATAAAAAGATGATTTTTTAGGTGAATTGTAATTAATAGAGTCTAGAAGAGTGTAAAAATGTCCTACAACACTTCACAACACCTTCACAAGATGTTGTTCTTTGAGTTTTAGTACCTAAATAAGCATGTTCAAGCCATGTTACAACATAAAATCAAAGAAACATAGTTCCAACACCATGAAACAATGCCTAAAAGGCCATGAAAATAGCAAGGGGCCATTTTCGTATGGCACAATTGTAAACAATAGATAACTCTTATATATCTAATCAACAATATAATGTATCAAAATAGTTGGAATTTATCTTACATAATACCTTATACTTGGAGCATGAGAAAGGTGATATTCATCATAGCATTACTACAATGGCAACCCATTTAAAATATTTTTAAAGAAATAGTGATTATTTGATTAACTAACCCAAGAAATGAATTGTGAGTGATTTACAAAAACCAATTCCTTATCCTAAACATGGATTCAACCTTAACCTATGCAACCTAATAACAATTCAATAATATCAACATATAGCTTAAGAAACACTGCATTACAACTTTCCTTCATAACACTCTCGACCATTACTTATTGAATATATCCTAGCACATAATTCATACGAGTCAACAATCTCATTCAAACAATTACACTAATTCATTGAATTAATAAGCAAGAATGAAATTACACATCCACTGGAAAGCAATGGAGATGAACAACATAATACTTGAGTATGTTTATTCATAACATGTAGAAAAATTACAAAGGAGAGAAAATAGCTATGAAATTTTCATCATTCTGTAGTGTATTTTCTATCCTATTGTCAAAATTACATAACTATTAGAATTGTGAAATAAGAACAAACCCATGAGCCACAAGATCAAACAAAAAAAAATACACCTTCTACACAAGAGATTTGCAAACAATATATGTAATATTCTTCAACAAGAAAAAACTACAACATTAAGAGACTCTCAAGAAGATATGAAAGCTCAATATTTTCTCCAGATAATTACAATGAGGGTTGAGTGCTTATAAGAGCAAAGCCCTAAATGAGAAAGGGATTAGATCATGAAAAGTTTCAACATCACATGAGATGAGACATAATGATCTAATATTAGCTCAACTAGTAAAGTATCTAAACACTCCTAAGTTTAGCTTAAGTGCATAAGAATAAATTAGACTAATAATTAATTAAAGATTAATTAATTATTAGCTAATTCATGATAAATTAACACCACCCTAAGATGAACTTAGGGAGTAGTTAATAACCCTAAAAAGAATGCATGATGGGTCCTGATAAACAAGGCCAAAAAAGGAACCCATGTATAAACATAAGATCTCTATAATGCGAAGAAATAGAGAAAACTGCATTGGAAAAGCTCCACTCCATAAAAGAGATGAAAGCCAAGTGAAGTACTAAAGAAGCCTTGAAACAAGACAATTTCTTGAAAAATAGGAACATGTAGAATATCCAAAAGCATGAAGTTGTAGAATGTTGGTGAGGATGATTGATAGAGTGCTAAATGAAGAATCTTCACAAATAGGAATGCAAGAGTGTCCATATGGTAAATGATCCATCTCACTGAAATGCAAATAACTAGCCACTGATGTATGCTACATCTAAAAGTACATAGGAAAAAATACTGTTTAGATATCTACTCACTATAACATGAAACCAAGGAAGCATTAGCACCAATAGTAGAAACCCCCCCATAATGTTGAAAATAGGAGAACCATGATAAGTACACTAAAACTATGTCAAATCAAGAAGTGCATATAGGAGAAATGACTTGCAAATAAAGGGTGTGCAAACTAATGCACAAATGCATGAGGCAAGAATCATTGGGATTCACTACTTTCATGGAAGGGACACTTGAAAAAAGTCTGGTAGCAAACTAAAGGAAAACATAAACCCTCCCATGGCAGTTTATATCATAGTGCAAATACAATAGGCAGAACACTTGATGTTCAAAATCCCCAAAAAAGTACACACCAAAATGGCACTTTATCTCAGTGCGCCTACATAAGAGAATGTTCATGTGAAAAATTTATACAATGCCCATATATGATTGAATACTATAAATACGTATAAAATAGCCAAAAAATGAGTCATCGCATGCAAACAAAAATTTCCCAAGAGCTAAAATGTCCAAGTAATTCATCAAAGTGTGAAAACAAAAAAATAGGAATAAAATGTACCTAGAGAACAATAGAGAAAAAATTAAGGCCCAAGAAGGCATAAAATACAATTCAATAACACTTTCAGTGTGAGAAAAAGAAAAAGGAAGCAGTCAAAACTGTAGACTCATGTGTAAACAGCTCATTAAAACTGTGGGGTGTAGAGTGCCTTACCAACACAATAAAGTGATGAGACAATGCCCATGAAATTTGGAAAACCATCTTTCGTGACCATCGTTTTGCCAAAAATGATATGGTATTCCCACATGTTATGGGGGTATATGCAAGATCATCATGGAAAAAATAGGCCCATAGAGTGGTGAAAAAGAATTTAGAAAAAATCGGACTTGGGCAGCAGTGTAAAATTTGAATAGAGTTATCCTATGACATTTCAAAATATGTAAAAGAATAGGAATCTTGTAGCAAATTAGATGTAGTTTCTAAACTACTAGGATTTATTTATTACACTAAAATCTATTTGGTGAGAAAATTTGGGGAATTTCAATGGAGTAGCATTTTAAGTTTTAAGGGAAAAAGTTAGTAGGTGTCAATCTGACCACCCTATCCAGAATATTTTTTTTTTTAATAAGATTTTAGATATAAGTAGAGGACTCATGTCCCAATGTGGTGCATATTTTCTACTTTTCCATGTAAATGAATTGAATTATGAGATTTTATATTAGGGAAATTTTTAAAACACAAAAGAAGCTTATGCCTAACCACCTTAAGCAGTCAAAACTTCATGAATTTTTATTTTATTTTTAATCCTATAGTATGTAGGAAGCATGAATGTGCAGCACGTGTTCAGATTCAAAATGTGATACCATTTGAGAAGCTACAGTTTTTTAATCAACTTATCAATCAAGACTTTAGTCATAATTCAAATAGAAAATGAATGATAATTATTTATTAAATTCAAAGTAAAGCATAATTTATATTCATGGAAAGCTAAGAATATCCTTTGAAAACACTTTTCCTTTCATCAATTTTGGGTAAAAAGAAAGTCGTCATCCACATACCCTACACATACCCATCATATCGCCACTTTTTGGCCCATCATGATCCTGCACATACCCTATGGCCAAAAGAAACAAACAAGCCTTTTAGAGCACAAAGGGGGTCAAAGGGGCCATATGGTATAGTTTGTACTGTTGACATCAACATGATGTCATGCTGACATCAATAGAATATTCAAGGGAATATTCTCTATTGTTGAGAAAAAAATTCCGATCCCCTAATGCCTGTCACCAAAAAATGTATAGTTAAAAATTTTATGCTCACTTGAGTCTCTCTTATGGAATTTTTCTTGATTTTTCCTAGATTTAATGTCTCAATCTGGCCAATACATTCACATTAGGTCTTGCACCCTTGTGAATCATTAAGACTTCTAGGATGTCTTGTAAAGTGTTGTAACCCACTTTAACACTTTCCTAGAATACTTTCATTATAATTAACTTAAATATCTCCTTTTTATCACTTTCTAAGTCTTATTTCAAAGCGTTGTAAAGAGTTGTAAAAAAGACTAAAGCTTTTCTAGACTTGTCATCACTAATTCAACCCTTTCTCATGTTTAAATGACCCCTAAATACACTTTCAAGCCATACTTAAGTGTATTTCTTAGGATATTCTTGTTAAACCTTATTTAATGCACTTTTAATTTTCAATATCTAGTGAGATTTCCCTCGTGGGATGAAGTCACCACCTAGGGTGACTTAGTCCCACTAGGCACAAAATAGCAAAATAATTTTAATTTCTTAGTGGAATTTTATTTTCTTACCCTTGAGGTCACCCTATGATGTGTTATTTTTGGGAAATAATGAAAAATCAAGTATAAATAAGGTTTTTTCACCTCATTCTACACCTCCTACGATCTCTTAATTCATTCAATCATTCATTCACTCAAGTAATCATTCCATTCACTTAATCATTCTCAAGCATTCAATCACTCTAAGGATAATCAAGTCATCCATTAGAGCACTTGATTGCATATCTTCATATTTCTACATCAAGGGTTTGGAAAGTTTATGGCACTGCAAATAATTTATTTATTTTTCTCTTTTCATTTCATTTCATTTCATATGGTTTTATTACCAAAGTAGGGTTTGACCAAGGTAAACCCTTATACTCTAACCCTTAAACCTTTTTCCCCTCTTTGTATGTGTGTTTGTAGGTCTTGTATGCAGATTTTTCAAAGAGTTTGGTGTCAAAAAGTGGTCAAAAAAATCTGTCAAAGTCAACATAACCCTAATTGAAGCTTGAAGACCTCTTTCAACTCATTTTGTGTAGAATTAGGATCGAACACCTATTAGAAAAGCAAGTATAGAACAAAAGCTAATGAATCATATTCTAAAATTCCATAAATCTCCAGGTTGTCTAAGTCATCATCTATGGAAAATTAGTCCCACTACCAGGCCTGAGAATTGATTTTCACATTTATCGACACCCGTTTGGTAGATTCCAGTTCCAACAGATTTTCTCTAAAACTAGACTAAGTCATCTACCTTGGCATAAATGTCCCAGTCAATAGTTCCAATCAACTCTACAAAATTCCAAAGCCTCTCCACATCATATTATAGATTCTATGTGCACCTCTCTAGTTCTATTTAATTCTTTCATCATTTACTTGCATTCTTAGGTGTTTTTGCATACATCATTGTGTTTTCTAGCACTTTGGATTTCCTAGAATTAGCATCAATAAATCATCTTTCTTTTAGTATGTTGCAATTATAAATTTCATTTAGACATATTTCATCCCTTTTACATTAATCTTGAGTGTACAAATTAGCATTTTGGGGCCATTTTATCTCCTTCTAGGTGAAAAACCCTATAAGAGTTAGAGAACCCTTGGGTAACCAAAATCATTTTCCACATTTTGGTGAACCTAAATTTTGAACATATTTGCTTCTGATTTCAAGTGCATCCTAGGTTTAACTTTCATTAGCATTGAATTAGGTGTTGCATTGTTTAAATTGCATACTATGGTTTTCAAAATTGCATTAGTGAAAATATCATAGAGCTTGCATTTGTGCATAATCTTTCATTAGAAAACAACAATATTTCTACATTTTCATATTGTAGTTCTATCTATGCATCTAAAAGACATCAAGTTACATTCAAAATTTTTGACAAATCACAAAAAATTCATCACTAGGACTAATTCGCCACACTGGGTGACTTAGTCCTTCTACACATTTTGGACTATAATTTCTAGCATTTACTGTACATTTTATGCATTTCTATTTTCCAGTTATTGTCTTATGTCATACTTTCCATATTTTCTATTTATTGCATTTATTTTTCTTGCATCATGGCTTTTTTCTTTAATAAGTTTTGGATGTCATTAAAATCTTTAGTGGACATGTCAAATTATGCTTTGGAACTGATCCTAATGACCTTGAGCTTCCTCATGTTCCTTAAACTCCTAGTATCATTGACATCATTGGAGAAGATGATAGCATGAATAAGTTCTTAAATGAATTCCTTGAAAACCTTGAAGCCAATGCATCCTTTTATCCATTTGAACCATAGTTTTTTGTGGTTTATGATGCTATGACTCTCTTGCTTAATTAGGGTTTTTCACCTAAAGGATAGAGATAGATCCCACACAAAATTCAAGTGGTTCACTCAAACTAATTCAAGTACAATGAAATTATGTCTAAATGCAATGATCTAAATGCAAAAAATTGATGAAATGGATTGATTATTTATGCAAAACCTGGGAAATATGAAGTGTTTGAAAACATGGTGTGATATGCAAAATTGAACTAGAAACATAAACAAATGAAAATAAAACTTAATGAAATTGAATGGAGTGCACCTACAGATAGAATTTTGATGCGGGAAGGTTCTGGAATGTCTCAAAAATCACTGTTTATGACCACTGAAACTCATTTTCCATAGATTGTGAATTAGTCCTCATTTTAGTAAATACTACTAAAATGGTTCTACGATGCCAAAAACTGAAAATATGAGAAAAAAATTTCTCTAGTCTATCAGTGGGACTCATTTGCCACTGATGGTGAATTAGTGCACCTACAAAAATATACAAATTCTAAAGTCAACTCTGTGGGTCTAGATCTGCACTTTTCTTGTCAAGTTGATAGAATTGAAACTATAGAAAATGGGTTGAATGATGTCTCCAATATTGAATTAGGTCTTTTTTGACTTGAATAGATTTTATGACTTTTTCACCACTTTTCAACACCTATCTCCATGAAAAATCTACCTACAATACTATCAAACACACATGCAAAGAGGTGAAAAATTGTTAAGGGTTAGAGTATAGGGGTTTGCCTTGGTCAAACTCCACTTTGGTAATCAAACCCTGGATAAAGAAATGAAATGAGAAAGGAATGATGAAAATATAACATGCAAGTGTCATAAACTCACCAAACTTTTGTTGTTGAAGTCTAAAAATATGTCAATGGTTGCTCCAAGATGCTTAAAAATTGCTTGATTGAATGATTAAGGATGCTAGAATACTTGAATGTTAGGATGGATTGAATGCATGAATGAACAGGGATTAAAATGGATATAAAAACACTTATTTATACACACTTATGCCCTAATTTCCTAAAAATACAACATTGTAGGCTAACCTAAGGTCTTAATGAATAAAAACCCAAAAGAAATTTGAATTTATTTTGAATTTTGTGCCAAGATGGACTCACTCACCACCCATACCGAATGGGTACCACTCAAGGAAAGCAAGTTGGTGTCAGGGATTAAGTTGCATTTAATGATATTTGTTGGGTTTACATTAAAAAATACACTTAAATAAGGGTTGTAAGTGCATAAAGGGGCCAAATAAAGCATAAGAAAGGTGTATTTAGTGATGAAAATCCTAGAAAAGTGTGAAAGTTTGTTACAAGACCTTACAAAATTTTAAAATAAGACTTGGAAGGGATAAAAAAGAGGATATTTAGATGAATTATAAAAAGAAGAGTCTAGAAAAGTGTAGAAACCTATTACAACACTTCACAACACCTTTACAAGACATCATAAAATATTAATAATTTAAATATTCAAGACCCAATGTGAATGTATAAGTCACAATACAACATTAAATCTAAGCAAAATAAGTCAAGTATCACAGGAAAAATACATAAATGACCATAAAAATTTCCAAAGATCCATTTTTCTATGGTACACCATCCATGAAACAACAAGAACTTCCTACCATCTCACCTCCTGATACATTTGGATACCTAAATCTTGAAACAAATGAAGGACCTAAGTTCCCTCCAATAGGTGGACCTAGTTCCTCTAAACAAGCCACTCCTCAACCATTCTATGATAACATAGTTACCAACACTTGAATCAACCTTAAAGAAACATATGGAAAAGGTTTTAAAATCTTAAGAAAACAAGGATGTCACACAACAACTAAACATAACATTCATAAAATTTTAGAACAAAGACCAACATATGAAAACATAATGGGGTTAGGCTATCAAGATCCTCCTCATGATAGCAAGCCTCCTTTAGAATATTGGAGGCTTCGTGGTGACGGAATGGTGATCTTTGATTCCCCTTTGATCTGAATATTCTCCTTCCTCATGAAAAACCCTTACATGATAGTAATGACAAGGATGATAGGATTCCCTTGGGTCATCTTTCTCCTTGAATTCATGAAAAGGGTGAATCTAGTAAATGAAAATGACCTTACAAGTTGAAAAAAATAAAGTTTCCTCTCCATCCCCCACTTGAATGTGAAAGGAAATTTCAAATCCTCCCAAATAGCGAACTCATCTTATTACCACCTATGAATAGGTTGGTATTGTACCCTAAACATGCTAACAATCCACATTTCACTTATCATCATTTTCTCGGACATAGAAGTGATGAGTGTCACCAATTGAAAGAAATATCGAGCAAGTATAATTTTGATGGTGATAATTTCTATCCAATAAATCCATAAACCATTATCAATTCACCTCATCATGTAATAGTTATAGAATATTCTCTTCTCACTATTATGTGATCTTTCCCATCACCTATCTCAACTCATCCTTGTCTTGCACTAAGTGGGGGCAAGAAGTTGTTAGCCTTGTCCTAGTATTGCATATGTCCTTGTCCCTTAGCTATGTTTTTCACCTTCCACTTATACTAATTGAGATTGGGAGGTGAAGGACTCATTTGAAGGTTGACTTTCTTTTTCCTTAATAGTATTTTTCTTTTTCTTTCCTTTTATATGTGCACATTGTGTTCCCCCATGACATGGAATTATATGTTCTCCTCTCTTTGCAACATTCTTCTATGTGTACCTTAATTCTTCTATATGTCATACATCACTTTTGTATTTCTCTTTTTTTTTTGTTTTCCATCTAGGGATGACGCAAAGCATAGAGACGCCCTATGCCTCTTCCATGTTGACCCACAACGTCCTTTTCATTTTCACTTTTGTTTTTTATTTTCCCTTTGGGGATGACGCAAATCATAGAGACCCCCTATGTCTCTTCCATGTTGACCCAAATAGTCCTTTTACTTCTTTTTTTTCTTTTGCTTGTGTTTTTCCCTTTTTATGTTGACCCAAAATATTTTCATTTTCTTTCACCTTTTCATTTTCTTTTTTCTTTTTTTTTTTCCTTTTGTGTACAATGCAAAGCATTGAAGGTATGTGCAAGATCATGATGGGCCAAAAAGTGTTGATATTATGGGTTTTTCTAGGGTATGTGGCTAATGATTTTTTTT